>APFE030426865.1:53849-84204 GCA_000404065.3 Pinus taeda | reverse complement strand
TAAGTCTTCTACAAGATGTTCTGTGCAATTCCACAGGATGATTGGCCGTGGAGGTTTTGGGAGATGATGGAGTGTTGGAGTGATGGAATGGTAGGAAGAGATATGTGAGGTAGGGATAAGGCTGGTGATGGCTCAGAAGTGGAGGAATGAGATGGGAAATGGGTGTAGGGAGTATGTTGAAGGTAAGGGGTTATGTCAATGAAAGGTTAGGAAATGAAGCTACGTGAGGAGTGGAAAACTTTGGGAGAGGACAGAACGAAGTGAAGGTCGAGGAGATATGTTTGCATGCGTGATCAAGATGGAGGAGATGGTAATGGAACGAGAAAGAGGAGTGTAAATGAAAAAAATGATTATGACTGTCACCAAACCGAAAATGCATCAACCTAAAATAATTATGCCATGAATTCAATGAACAGCAATCCAAAACGCGAAGAGAAATATGTATGAGGCTGTGATGAAAGTATGTGTGCAAGTGTGAATGACAAGGAAGCATCTAATCAAAACCGTGACTGTATTGCAGCAATCATCAAGTAAAGTAATGCGTGTTTTTGGTGGCCAGTTATGGACTGCACCCCAATCTTCAAGAGAGATGGCAGTGAGCCTTAACAACCATTTTGCTGGAGCTCCAATTGATGGTATCTATCCTCTGCTACACTAAGCAAGTGGAAACAACTGCACCATAAGAAAAATCTATCCTACTCATAAGAAAACCAAATCACCAAACTGTAATTCAAATTGCAGGTGCAAACGAAAACTTAAAGTGCTGGAAATGAAATGGAAACAACACTACAGCAGAGGGGATCTATGGCTCTCAGGTTGGGCCCTAACCTGAGAGCTATAGTCTCCTTAAGAAACTCAGAACTAGATCACAAACTGCCTTCTTTATTCATAACCTGATGTCATGCCAAATTGGCTTACAAAAAGGAACGAAAACTGAACTGTGCTCCAAAATTACAATAACAATACGAGAGTTTCAACAACCATCTAAGGCTAAGGCCTTCATATTTATACAAAAACGATGATCCACCAAGTGCCCTTGATTTTAGGAGCTTGGCTGTCCAACTAGAGTCTAACTGCGGATCCTGTAGGGCAGTCATAACTACTGTTCTTGTAGAACAGTTTATGACTGTTGTTCCTGTAGGACAGCTGGCGGCTTCTTAAGCTCGGAGGGGAGATGGATTGGAGCTCGGAGTTCTTGGTGGGAATCACGAGGAACGTCCCAAGACCGTGGACATCTCTCCACAAAATCAGTAGTGCCACCTCATTTGTCTCCTTATCCCCTTTTTCATTGTCTCTTGCTCCCTTTTTAATGCCAAAACCTGGAATCATAATGCATTAGTCACGTAGATAAAGTGTCTAGCCTTCTTCCTACAAACAACATGAATAAACTAAGAAATGCATGCATAAGCAAATAAAAATGAATGGTTTGAGCAAGTAAAATAGGCCAAAATGAGCCCAAATTGTACCAAAATTGGGGCTCATCAGAGGCCCATCAAACATGGTACTAAAATCTTCCTTTCAACTCAATCCACATTTGGAGGGAGTTTAAAAAGTTATTTCTTGAGAAATTTACTGATGACAAGACTCCTGCCATGTTACTGAAAGAGCTTCGAAGCATGAATATGGGGAAACAAGAGAAAGTGAAATATTTTAATAAAAAAATCAATTGTATATTGAATAAATTTGCCTTGGGCACACAGCTACACAATTCAATTAATACCAATTATTACAAAGTGGCCTTTCCCACCAGCATTTCCTAATTCCTAAAGGAATCTCCAAAAGTAACATTGGCATTGAATTTTGTAGAAGCAATCGTTGTCAGGAAGGACTTGTGTGCGATTAGAGTTATTGCGAATGATGACAAATAAAAGGAATCATTAGACATGGAAAGCTTGACCAGGATGGCAAGGACACTCACTAATGAAATTTCAATACTAAAGAAAAGGTCAAGTGAGAATTCTACTAGTAGCAAGCCTCCTAATCCTTGCATTTTCAAAGGAATAGTAGTAACAACAACAATATTCCTGTTAAGTCTACACATAGCTCGAATGTTGTGATAATATATAAATTATCATCATGGATAATTATTGTTCTTTCCATCAATCATATCACTCAAAAAATGCAATCACTCAATGAAACCAAAACATGATTTCTTTGGTTGTACACATTGTGGATACCCTATTAACATATGAGAAGACAAAATAAACAGAAGAAACAAAAGAGCCTACAACAGTTGAAGAAAGAAAAAGTATTGGACATGGAGTGAATGCATATCACTATATCTACAACACTGACAAAAATAGAGCTGAAGAACCACCATGGAATGAGGTCCCCCCAAAAATAAAAATGGTTGATGCAGTTTAAGGACTAAATGGCCCATCTATGAATAGGAATTGACAAGAAATAAATTAAAAGAGAAGTTATCAAGAAGAATTTCAGCACCTACCAATCCTGCTCAAAATGCACAAAGTCTGGAGATGCAGCTAGTTCCAAGAACATTTCCTCCAACAATAAGGGTAAGTATAACACTCTAGTAGTGTCAAATAAAACCACTCCTCCAAACACTTCAACATTGCCTACTATAGATGAAATAATTGATTATAACAAAGTGGAAGATATGAAGAAGACATGATCCAACATTTCTATCTATGAGCTGGCAAAGATCACAGGTTAGCATGAACTTATTGTTTAGGCCTTCTCACAACCTTCAATAGGTGTTAAAGTTTCTTCATCTCAAAAGGTGCCAGGTAACTCTTCATGTCCCCTTTAATCTGTAGTGAATTCTTTAACATTAGCAGCTAACACTCTTTGCCCTCCATTTTTATTAATGTTTGAAATTTTTAATTATGATGTCCATAATTATTTCAATAGGGGAATTTGGAGGTCTAAAATAGGCCTCCTAAGGATATTATAAAATAATAGTGGAAATAATAAAATAATACTAGATTGTGTCATCACAATTTGGAGGGAGAAAAGAAAAAACAAATTGTTCAACTCATATTTTCAACTTATGTCCTTATGGGTTTACTCAAATTTTGAGTGATAACACTTGTTGAATGCATAATTTGATTCCTCATCCAATCATTACACATGTTGCATACTTTTGATGGACCCTACTACATGAAAGATGAGAATTACATGAAAAACATGATTGAAATCACATTTTTTCATGTATTTTTCATTTTCTATATAGCAGGGTCCATAGAATGTATGAAACATGGGTACTCCTTGGAAGAGGAATTAATTTTTTCATCCAATGAGTACTCCCACTCAAAATTTGAGTAAAACCTTAGGGAGATAAGTTGAAAATACGAGTCGGAAAAAGTAGTTTTATTATTTTATTATTTTTTAATCCTTTTACTTTTTTACTGCAAAAATGGTGAATCATCCCCTATGGTTGACATCATCATCTTGAATCCTATTGGTTCTTGTAAAGTTTATTTTGGTTGTAAAATTTTCTTAAGAGGCCCATTTTGGACCTCAAAATTCCCCTAATGAGTTGACTCTAGTGCATATGTAAATGTAATTAAATTATTTGTTACAAAGAAAATAAATGTTAAATGGGAGAAAACCGATGCACACATTATTCAACTAGACAAGTCCCTTGTCTAGGCTATTCGTGAGCTTAATAATCTTCTTATCATATTATCAAAAGATTACCAAGTTCACCAATGTATAAATATTATAATTGTGGACATAGTAGAAGTTTATGGTGTGCTTCTTAAGAAAGACTAGTCTAGCAAACTCTAGGGGTATTTTGCAATATACTGGTCACATTTGTGGCTTCTGTGTAAGGGTAGGTATAACTAGATTCAAGCAAAAAGTAATCCATACATGAAACATACTATGACACCACTTGAGGGCCACAATGAGCCTCTTGCTTTTGCTGATTTAATTTTTTTGAATTGTTTCCTTGAAACCGTCCTAAGGTGCTATCAGGCACAACCATCACCCATTCCACCATATACATAGCTAGAACTCATTCCTTGCTGTCCAACTAGTGCAAATGAAACATGTAATATAGATGTACATAATAGTAGCAATAGTAGTATAGGAAGTAGCTTAGTATCTCATGATATTTGGACTTTATATTTTGATGGTTCAAAGATGTGGGATGGTTCTTGAGCTAGTTGTTTTCTTAAAGACCCATGTAACGAAGCATATTGTTTCATGTTGTATGGAGTTTGAGTTCGCTAATAATACTGTTAAGTATGAAGCACTTGTGCTTGGGTTAGAGAAATAAATCAATCTAAAGGTAGAGATCCTGAAGGTAATTGGTAACTTGGAGGTGGTCACTCATTAGGTATGAGATACTATCCACTATGTTTCATTGCATATTAAAAACTACCAGTAGGAGGTATGCCATTTAATTAGTCATTTTAAATCTTTCACTATTATTTTTGTTCCTATACTTAGAAATTTCGCAACATATGCATTAGAAAATGCAACCACTAGGATGTCGCCATTGAAAAATGGTTTTGCTATTGAAATTGTATATAAACCATATGTTCCAAACAATATCACTAGCTTGCATGTTTTCAATGACAACCAACATATGCTACACTTTATGGCCAATATAAATGTATTTGAGGATACTTCCATATGTGAGGATGAGCATGATCAGGCCTTGCAAGGTTCATACAATGCAACGAAAGGAAATACTATGCCTAAGGGTGGTGTCCCTGGAGAAGTTATACGACCTATAGAACTGATTTAGAGGACCAACTGAGATGAAGAATTACGGCTAAAAGTTATCCTATGAATAATTAAATCTTGGAACACAAAAAGATTCAAAGTATGTAAACTTGGTATGTTTTGTTCTCCACATAAATGAGAGGCATTCATATGCCTTTTAAAACATTATCGTGATGTATGTGCATGGAAATATGATTATTTAAATACATACGAAACTTGTGTTACCCAGCATGTCATTCCTATAAAAGAAGGGGTAAATCCTTTCCAATAGAAGTTATAAAAATTTCGCCCAACAATGGAACCCCTTATCCGAAAGGAATTGAGAAAGATGTTAGATTCTTGGATCATCATCAAAATTAGACATTCCACTTGGGTCTCTAACTTGGTCATAGTTAGAAATAAGTCTTGTGAAATACTTCTATGTGTTTATTTACATAATCTTAACCGAGCTTATGATAAAGGAAATGTTATGGAACCAGCTCACGAAAAGATAGAAAATATAGATGAACGCCTTATAAATAAGACTCTTGGAGGGGGAAATCTCCTTTACATTACAAAAATGAACAATTCTTGGATGATACAAATGACAAGACCTCATTTCTATATATAGGAGTCTGAGAGGTCATGAATATCATTAGAGTCGACATAAAAATAATAATGTAAGGGCACAATAATAACAATAGTGTGCTTCTATGGGGCACAATAGTAACAATATGGGGACAATATGGGTACAACAATAGAATAATAGGGTTGTGCTAATAACAATAAGGGGTTACACTAGTAGTATAGGGGCCTAACATTCCCCTCTCCTTCAAAAAGTGTTGTCCTCAATGCTTGAGTAGTTCTTGATGCTTCTGTATAAAATTCTTGTCCTCCCATGTGGAATCCTCAGCGGGTAAGTTCTTCCACTTGATGAGATACTCTGAAATTGATCGATTTCGTAGCTATTAGGTTCTTGTTTCTATTACTGCTCTAGGTTCCAATATGATTTTTCCTTCCTATTCAAGTTTTGGCCATATTGTTTGAATTGGGATCTTCAGCAACTTTTGAATGAGTGGCCACACTTCTTCATCCTTCTTCCATTCATCCCTTGCTTCATTTATCCAATCTGGTTGGATAATAGAAATAGCACAAAAATAATCCTTCCACATCCTCGTCCTTTCTTGAGAGTGCATCTGCAACAAACTTTTGCTTACCTTTTCTATAGATGATGTCAAAGTCATAACCTAACACATTTGTGACCCATTTTTTATGTTCTTCTAAAGACAATATTTGTTCTAAAATGTATTTAAGACTACAATGATCCATTTTTACCTTGATGTGTCTTCCCATTGGGTAAGATCACCATTTCTTAAGTGCATGTAGTATTTCCAACATTTCTTTCTCATAAATAACTTCCTTGAGATGTAGCCATAAAAATACCCAATCACCTACATCAAAACTTTTTTCATTGTGATGTTGATCTACCTCTTGTTTCATTCAATTCTGCACCAAAGTGGTGTTATCCTTTAAAAGTTGGAGAACTTGTTGTTGATACCCGATGTGATATTTCACTGCTTGAACCTTTTTCTTCTTGATATGTCATATCTTGAGAGTTCGAGGAGTGGTAATTTCTTCCAATGCTTTACAAGATATGGTTGGATTAATTTCTTGATGCTCGATGTGATCTTTCACTTCTTGAACATTTTTCTTCTTGATGTGTTCTTCTATCTTGGTAGTTTGAGGAGTGGTAATTCCATCCAATGCATTACAAGATATGGTTGGATTCATTTCTTCTTTCTCGATGTGATCATTCACTTCTTGAACCTTTTTCTTCTTGATATGTCCTTCTATCTTGAGAGTTTTAGGAGTGGTAATTCTTGACAATTCTTTACAAGATAAGGTTGAATTCATTTCTTCTTTCTCTCAGGTTGGGTCCTGGCGTATATCCTCTTCTTTTGATGTTTCTTGATCCTTTTCTTCCTCCTCTTCATACTCTACGTAAAATAATTTCTTCTTAGCACACTTATGACCTTTAGTTCATTTGCTATCACAATTGTAACAAAGCCCTTTTTCTCTTTTTTCCTCCAATTGTTGTGGTGTTGCTCTAAAGAAGGTGTTGCTCTTTGTATTCTCATAATGTGCTATAATTTCCTCCATGAAAATTGACCACGTAACAAGTTGTTTATGAGAACAAAGCCCTTTATACCATAAAAATTGATCTTGTTCTAAATATGAAGATGCAATACATACCTCTTGTGATAGTCGTACACCATGTAGATCAAAATATTTCTCCATCTATTGTATCCAATTTACCGGATCCTTGCCATCAAACTTCTTCATCTCGCTTTTTCTTGATTTTAGGAGTTCAATCTTGAAACGGATGTAACTATGTACTTTCGAAACTTTAAGTTCTGAAATTACGATATTTAGTAGCCCTCTGTGTCCTCTTTCCAATGCCACCATTCTGATCGAATTTGGATTCTCCAAGAAGGAGTTATGCACAATCTCCCAAGATGACCTAATTATATACCTCTTCAGAAGAGTGAACTTTTATGAAGTACCATGTGTCACTGTTTTGACCTTAGGATATGAAAAATATACACCAAAAATTATAGTCCATCCTCTTTCTGTAACTTCTTACAAAATTGTAATCTGATGCTCAAAAAAAAAGTTATGACTATTTTCCCTAAGTCACCTGTTTGGAATGTAATTCGGGATTCTGCAAAAAGACCAAATTCCTTAGATCATATCTCTGCAAATATAGCACAAAAACCTTTGAAATTCGGACCCAAGGTTTAGAACAATTTCAACCCAATAGTATTTTTCTTTTAGCATCTGAAACATCATAGAAAGAAAGTTATAGAAAAAATTCCATGATGACCTATTTGGAGTAGCAAAACCCTAGAATCCACAACTTTGATACCAAATGTTATGGAAACAGCTGACAAAAAGATAGAAAAGATAGATGAACGCCATAGAAATAAGCCTCTTCAAGGGGGAAAACTCCTTTACATTACACAAATTAACAATTCTTGGATGATACAAATGACAAGACCTCCTTTCTATATATAGGAGTCGAAGAGGTCATAATATCATTAGGGTCGACATAACAATAATAATGTAAGGGCACAATAATAACAATATTGGGCTTCTATGGGGCATAATAGTAACAATATGGGGACTATATGGGTACACCAATAGAATAAGGGGCTTGTACTAATAACAATAAGGGGTTATGCTAGTAGTATAGGGGCCTAACAGGAAATTGTCCAGTTCCATCCATGGAACAAATCCTTTAGACAACATCTAGGCCTAAAATGTTTTCACTACTAGATGGTTTCTCAAGTTATAATCAAGCGTTAGTAGCAGAACTAAATAGATTAAAAACTACCTTCCAGACCAAATGGGGGACATTCACTTTCAAGAGGAAGTTTTTTGGACTTATAAATGTCATTGTGACTTTTCAGAGAGTGACGAACATTGTCTTTCGTGGCCTTATAGGTTAGAGCATCATTTTTTATTTGGAAGATGTTATTGTATTCTCCAATAAAATATCACATCACATACATCATCTCAAAACATATTTTCTAGAGGTGTCGAAAGTGTGGGATTTCTTTTAATCCAAAGAATAGAATCTTCAGTGTGTCCAAAGGGATTCTACTAGGGAACATCATCACAAAGAGAAGAATTAAGATTGATCCTGAGAGGGTCAAATCCATTACACAAATCCCATTCCCAACGAATAAGAAGGCCATGTCATCATTCTTAGGAAAAATTAACTTCCTGAGAAAACTAATCTCTAATGCTTAGATAGTCAAACCCATATAGGAGATGATTAAGTAAGATGTAGTATACAAATGGGAAATATGGGAGAAGAATGGTTTCACTCGGATAAAGCAGGATATTGTTGATGCACCCACATTATTTAGTCTAGACTATGGAAAATATTTCCTAGTCTATGCGTTTTCTTCAGATTCATTGATTGCAGTCGTGTTGAATAAGAAGGATATGGAAGGAAGTGAGTGGCCTATATTTTTCATGAGCACTAGTCTGTAAGGGCTAGAATTAAATTATCCTTCGATTGAAAAAAAGTTTATGTCATATACAAGGTAGTTAAGTATTTCAAGCCCTATCTATTAAAATCTCACACAATTATATTTGTACCTCGTCCAACAGTAAGGAATTGTTCATACGATAAGTGATGGGTGAGAAAAGGGATAATTGGATGACTTGTCTACAAGAATATGATTTTGACTACAAACGAATCCATACCATAAAGGTTCACGGCTATGTAAGCTAGTATGTGAAGCAAGAGATGCTCCCAAGCAAGATCTTTTAGGATGGGAGCAGGAGATTGAAATGTACAACATTGAACATGTTCCTTAATCCATGTCCACAACACCATGGTATGCATATTTATGAAAATCTTTGGAGCATGGCACCTTCCCCTCACACTTATCAGATAAGCACTAGAGGGAAATTATTTTAAAATATCTATCTTACATATTGGTTCTTGGAGTTCTTTTTTGGAAGCACTACAATGGTGTCCTGTTGAGGAGCTTTGAGCCATTGGATATAGAGAATGTTTTTAAATATTTACACGATGGACTAGTAGGTGGTCACTATGCGGGTGATAATACTACAAATAAGGGTTGGTTATTATTGGCCCCCTCCATTCAAGGATGCTCATGCCTATGTGTGCAAGTGTCGAGCATGTCAGAGATGCGCCGATCATGATTAGAGGTTAGTTTCCCCACTTCTACTAGTAGTAGTTGAGGGACCATTCCAATAGTGGGGCTTAGATGTTATTGGAGATATTTTTCCCCATTAATCAAAGAAAAACCGATATATTCTCAAAACAAAATATTACTTCAATCGGTGGTCAGAAGTAGTTCCTCTAAGACTAGTAAATCAATAACAATTCATCCACTTCTTGCAACAAAATATTATAACTAGTTTTGGTGTTCCTAGATCACTTTTCTTTGATAATGCGACTTACTTTTCATCATTGAAACTTTATAAATACATTAGAAAATGGATTTGTATTGAAACATCCATCTAATTGTTGTATTGTAACATGCATGTAGTTATTACTTGCTAGGAAATGGTTTGGTTGAATCAATGAATAAGAATATTATCCCCATAATTAAGATAACTATAATCTCTGAACAAAGGAATTGGCATAAATATTTTACCAATGCACTTTGGGATGACTGTAACTATAAATCCTTCCTCTGAACTTGTATCTTTTGGCCTTGTAACTCTCTTAAGAGTTACAAGGTAGTCCTTTCCTTTTGATTCAGAGAAGGACAGATACATTACTCAAACTCAAGGAAGAAAGGCTCAAGGCCAAGTACCATTTTTTGTACATCATAATCATGTAAAGTGTTGGTTTGATAAGAAGTCTACATGGGAAAATAGCTTTGATGTGGGTAACTTGGTACTAAAGTGCGATAAACCCCATCAAGAAAAGGGGAAACACACAAAGTTCCATCCTTTATGTATTTGACCATTTACTGTTAATGAAAATTTCAGCCAAAATACTTTCAAGCTAAAATCATTAGATGGGAGGATTGACCCCCTTTCCATAAATTACTGAGATACAAAGCACTAATTTCGATAATAGCTACAAGCTACACTTCTTATATAATTTTCTTTGTTTCTTTTTTGTGCCTGTTGTTCTTCTATTATGTAAGTGTATCTTGTTTTGTCTTGTTTTTCAGTCATTATACATAGATAAGACCCTTATGTAAATTGCATGGCTCAAAATAATTTAATTAAAGAGAAGTGTGACAACCACAATAGTTGACTTTTGGTTGTTCTCATTCTTTGGTTGGCAAAATACCATAGGTTGAGCTAAGTCCAGATGGAAAATATGAGTTTTCCAATAGGATAACCTTGAGGGAACCTATTAGATCCACACCTATGCTGATCCAAGTGGGTATTGGTGGCCAACTGCCTATTCCACCTAGACCCCTTAGTCAGTTTCATCTATTTCCTTATTCATTTAAGAATTTACTAATTTTAGCAGTTTTTCAGGTCCTAAACTTTCACAGTAGTTTTAAGCCCCAAAACGACATTTTTTTTGGGTCTGCGGGAGGCCCATATTGATGGGAATATGGAAAAACCTGTAGTACTCATAGAGGCCTTTCCAACAAGGTATCATACATGCTAAATGGAGATAATATGATGATGTTACGACCTCGAGAAGTTGGTTGCCCAACTAACCCCAACGGGGCCCAAGAACTCTTGGTGTTACACGTCCTGAGGTTAGGGTTTTGGTTGCTTAGGGTTTTCTCTTGTTTTCCAATAATAAATGGGCCCTTTAACCTCATTGTAACATTGTTCAGAGGCATTTAGCCACCACATCACTTCTCAGAGATAAGATACCATAGTTCGAACTATCTTATTTCCATTTTTCTTGTAAGCATAGTTTAATAATTTTCTATTAATGAAATGAAGTGTTTTTTTTTTGGATCTATGTATTTATGATTATATTTGTAAGTTCTTGTGTCCCTATTTAAGTTTGGATCAGTGGTGTTAGAGAGTTCTACTCTTTCTTTGTTTTTCTTTGCATGTCCCCAATGAGGTCAGGGTATAAGGAGTTAGGGCTCGATCTGGTTGAACCATTGCAAGATCAACCTGACAAAACTCGACAACCTCCCATGGTGTAAGAAAAGAAAGATGAGGGTGTAGGAGATCCTTTCAAAATGTTTCTCAATGAAGTTGTCAAGTAACAGAAGGAAATGATAATGGATAACTTTGCCTAAATCCTTCGATGGATATCCACAAGTGATGCATCTTCATCTAACAACCACTCTAGAGGTGCCACTCCTTTTAAGTTACACGTTAACTTCAATATTCCCATATTCGAAGGTTTGATAGATGCAAACATCGTAGTTAAATGGTTAAATCTGTTGGAGGGATATTTTTCAGTTCATGACTTTTCCAATCAGGAAAATATTACTTTTTCACTTCCCAAGGCTACCCCACACATCAAGGACAGGTGGGAAACCTACTGTCGAAAAAAGGATGAGAGAGAACCCTCGTTGTTTTTAGTCACACTGACTTGGGATTCTTTCCGAGACGCCATCAAGGAACAATATTACCCTATCAGGAGCTATGAAGATAAATACATAAATTGGAACATGCTACAGTAGGAAGGGATGAAGATGTGTCAGATTTCACAAATGTTTTCCATACCCTTTGCACGAAGATGGGTATTAAGGATACTGGGTGGAATTTGGTTCTCAAGTACCACAACTGTCTACACAGGTACATCCATGATGAGAATGAGTTCCTGGACATTTCCTTTCTCGACACAACGTATCGGTACATTGTCAAGATTGAGAAAAAGTTGAAATAGAATAAGTAGGACTTTGGATCTACGAATTGAAAAAAATGAAAAGGCGCCCCCAAACCACAAAAGAAAGGACCAATCCAAGGCAAGGCTACCGACGATAGCCTATTGAATATGTAATAAAAGAACAACACCACAAATATGAAGAAGGACATAGGAAAATGGTGTGAGTTCCATAAGAGATCCACTCACAATACAAGTGAGTGTCGAGCCAAGTAGTCATTGGTGGCCAAGCTGAAGGCTTCCAAATTACACACAGTTTATGACTTTGAATTAGAACATGATAAGAAGAGTAGATCATTGATGCAGAGCCTAGTGCCACCGTGGCCACCACCAAGATCCAGAAGATTGAGCCTGAACATCCAGAGGAGGGGGAACGCCTCTTCCATTCATAGATGTGGGTGAAGGGTTCTCCACTATAGTTCATTGTTAATAATGGGAGCCAAAAAAACCTCATTTAAATAAAGGTTGTGAACAGATGGACCTAATGACTACATCACATGCACATCCATACATCATTATGTGGCTTCACTAAGGATGTGATCTTCACATTAGCCAACAATGTCACCTTCCCTACAACATGAAGCCCTTCATGGATGAGGTACTATGTGATGTTGATCCTCTTGAAGTTTGTGATGTATTCTTAGGACAACCATAATTGGGTAATCAACATGCTTTATATGAGTCTAGACCATTCTCTGTGATTATTACTTTGGCTAATAAGTTGTATAGGATACCAGAGGTATCCCTGCCTACCACCACCTCTTTGATCACTGCAAAGCAATGAAGTAAGATCATTTCCCATACCAAGAAATTTGTTTTCCTTATGATTCACCCCTAAGGCAAGAAGAATGTTGTGGCCATGAGTTCCAAGTAGGGTGCCTCTGCACAGGAGTAGCAAACGGACAAGGTTGTGGAGGAGTATAAGGATATTTTTTCCTCACCCACAGAGGTACCTCTACACTTCCAGGCCAAGCACTCAATCGATTTGACCCTAGGTGCACCGCTACCCAATGGACTGATATATCGATGTTCTACTCTATAGAATTATTAGATAAAGAGGAAGATTCAATAACTATTGTAGAAAGGGAATATCAGGCCAAGATCATCACCCTATGGGAGCATGATTATATTAGTACAAAATAAGGATGGGACCTAGAGGCTCTATATTGACTATTGGTCACTGAACAAGATCACTATCTAGAATGGGTACCTAATCCCATGGATTGATCACCTTCTAGACTAGCTCAAGAGGGGGAAATATTTCATCAATATTTACTGGAATTCAAGTTATCACCAGGTGGCTATCAAACCCTTTGATGTGTGGAAGACTGCCTTCAAATCCAAAGATGGCATTTTCAAATGGTCGGTCATGTTGCTCAAATTGACGAATTCCCTTGCAACCTTCATGAGACTTATGGAAAACATCTTGTGACCGTTCACCAATGCATTCATGGTTGTGTATTTAGATGGCATCTTGATCTTTAGGGAAAATTGGGAAGAGAACCTTCACCATATTCGACAGGTCCTTCAAACCCTGCGACAACACAAGATATGTGCTGATTTAGAGAAATGCACCTTTAGCCCAACCTAGGTTCAATATAGAAGGTAAATTGTTGATGAGAAGGATTTATAACTGGACCCATCCAAAATACAAGTAATTTTGTATTGGCCACCCTGAAACACTCTAACCTCCACTTTTTTTTGGGTCTTGTCAATTTCTACCATATGTTCATGTTGGGGTTCTCTCATATCACTTGGACTTTAGGTCAATTCACGAAGGGTGGAGCGAAAGAAAATTTTTTTTTGTCGGAAACCCAACAACAAGTATTCTCCAAGTTGAAGAATGGCCTCTATTCCACATTAGTGCTGATATTACCAGACATGAAACAACCATTTGAGATTGAGACAGATGTCTCTGACTATGTTATTGGTGGAATTCTTACTTAGCATGGGAATCCAGTGTCTTATCACAGTGAGAAACTTTTAGAAATAGTCTGAAAGTACCCCACTTATGAAAAATAAATGTATTCCATTGTGCAGGCCCATTGTCAATGGAAGCATTACATACTTGGGAAGGAAATGGTCATCCACATAGATCACCAACCTCTGTAGTTCTTATAGACACAAAGAAAGTTGAAGAATGATTTCCCTAATAAATGGTCCACCTATCTGCAATAGTTACATTTGAACATTAAGAATAAGAAGGGAAACACCAATAATGTCACTGATTGCCTCAGCCAACCACCAGTCATGGTGCTCATCATTATGCTCAACTCTTGTGGGCACAAGACATCGGGGTGGTCGAATCTTTACAAGAGCGATCCAGAATTCAATAGCATATACCAGACACTCCTGGAAGGGAAGGAAGTTCCAGATTTTCACCTTCATGATGCACTTTTATGCCACTTGAGACACATATGTTTTTCAAGTGAGTGTGCCAAGGTAATTTTGGACACACACTACAGTTGGGTTGCTGGACATTTCGGAGTAGAAAAAACAATGGCAGTGTTGCACAAGTATTTTTATTGGATGTAACTCCATCAGAATGTTGGGAAGTATATTAGATCATGCATTACCTATTCCATTTACAAACCAACCATCAGGAAGAAATTCTTGTATACTCCTCTACCTACTCCTAGTTGACCTTGGGAATCTATCTCCATGGATTACATGCCAAACCTTCCTTCTACTAAGCATGACAGTGATTATGTTTTCATGGTCATCGACAGATTCTCTGAGATGGCCACTATGGTAGCCTGCAAGAAGAGTATCACATTAGAGGCCACTGCTAAGCTCTTCTTCGAGTGAGTATGGGTACACTTTGGGATTCCACGGTTCATTGTCTTAGATGGTGACATCAAATTCCTGAGTGCATTCTAGTAAAGTCTCTGATCAAGGATGGATACAAAACTTATTAAGTCCACAACTTTCCATCCCCAAACTGATGGCCAAACAAAGGCTGTCAAGAGGATGATCATACGCATTATGAACATGTACAACTCGAAGCATCCACACACATGGGATGAAAGTCTCGTCTATGTCAGAATAAACTACAATAGTGCTCTCCACAACTCAACAAGCCACAACCCCTTTCAGGTAGGGTCAAGATTTCAGCCATTATGGCCCATTGATGTGGACATACCATTTGCAGCCACTTAGGTAGATTCAGCTCACATTTAGTCCAAAGATGAAAGGGTTAATAACTTCATTGAGAACATTCAACACATCTTCTAGTAGGTCCATGATATATTGGATAGAGCCAATGTAAGTACAAGCAACACCATGATCAACATCGAGTGTCGCACAAGTTGCAACTCAACGACAAGGTTTGGCTACATTTACAGAAGGAGTGCCTTGCTAGTCCTGACCACAAGTTTTTCAAACTCCAATATGGGCCATACACCATCACCAAGGTTGTCAGTGATAATTACTTCAAGCTCAACATCCCACCATTCCTTGGTCTACACCTAGTGTTCAATGTAGACTGCCTTCAGCCATACTTTCCACCATTTTTGGAAACATGTGACATTGTAGAACAACTCACATCAATAGAGCTCAACCCGCACTACATGGAATAGGAAAACACTGATTAGATAATGACCACACAGATCAAGAACACTTTCCATTAGAGGATACAACTAGATTGAGTTGTCAAAGCAGGCCAACTCCTTCACCAAGGAAAGTGGTTCACCAAGGACTAGGTTCAACAAAAATTTCCTCACCTCATGGAGGATCTGCATGCACTAGAGACCATTGCTTCCTAAGGGGGGCCGAAATGATCTAGGTGGATATTGGTGGCCACCTGCATATTCCACCTAGATCACCCAGTCAATTTCATTTTTTTCCTTATTCATTTTAACATTTATTATTTTTCATAGTTTTTCCGGTCCTAAACTTCCAGAGCAGTTTTGATCCCCTAAATGTCATTTTTTTGGAGTCCACGACCTGTTAATATAGGTAGACATGGGACCCATAGTTGTATTGATGGTCCTGCCTAAAATATTGTAGTACTCAAAGAGACCTTTCCAACAAGATATCGTACGTGCCAAACGAAGATAATATGACCAAGTTATGTCCTCGGGAAGTTGGCTGCCCAACTAGCCCCAACAGGGCCTACAAACTCTTGGTGTTACATATCCTGGGGTTAGAGTTTTGGTTTTTTATGGTTTTCTTATGTTTTAAAATGATAACGAGGCCCTTTCGCCACATTGTAACATAATTCATAGGCATGTAGCCACCACATCTCTTGTCAGAGCTAAGCTACCTTTGCCTGAGATATCTTATTTCCATTCTATTTGTAAGCATAGTTCAATAATTTTCTATTAATTAAATGAAGTGTTTCTCTACTTCATCTATGTATTTATTATTATATTTGTAAGTTATTGCATTTATGTTTAATTTCAAATTATATGCTAGTATTTAAATTTCTCAACTTGGTATAAATCTACTTGTGTGTTAATGCTTGTCCAATTTAGTAAAGAAGGGACAAGGGTAAAATATAAAGCATGAAAACTAATATTAGAGGTCTTAAAATAATTATTTGAAGGGGAAACCTCATTTTCTCTCAATAGTTTTTTATCCCTCTTCTTCTCGTTGAAAATAATAAGTGGCAATGAATAGCTATATTAAAATATATAAATAAAGGGTGAAAGGAGACAAAGGTTGACCAGGCTACTATCTAGGCTCATTGGTAGCAAAGCAACAATTGCACCCCTAAAATGAATCCACTAGGGTACTTTCTAGGTCTAGTAAAAGTAGAGCAACATCGGAGATGAAAACACATACTCTGAATATCATAAACTCAGTACACACATTACCCTCTCCTGTATTGAAACAATTGTGATGTGGTGTATCTTTTGTATGTTTTCAACCAAGTAGAGAAAAGTGAAGATGTTATCTATAAAACTGGGTCAAAAAGGGGAAACTGAGGAAATCAATACTTCTTGAAGGTCTAACCCTTAACCAAAATTTATCCCTAGAAAGAGAAGTTGAATTCCACCTAGTGTTTCGCCAAGTGTTGTCACTACTACAACACCCTCAAAAATTTCACTACATTTGAATTTTTGAGCCTACTATCAGTGTCGTACTTAGAGTTGCTTTGATGATCAAATGTTGTTTCATGTTATTTTGTGTTTCAAGTGGCTTTGAATGGTCTTAAGTGTCATCACATTGATTATAATATCTTTAGGTGCATTTTATGTCCATAACATCTTTATTGTTGTAAAACGAGACTTTTCGATCACAGTCACACACAATACATTAGTTTTACTTAGGGAATGTGTATAAAGTGGTGTTTTGATGTATATTCATCATTGTTCAAGATTTTATAAGTTTTTTTGATGAGTTGGTATGCATCAAACATGGTTTTATGTTTAAACACATTCTATTCACCCCTCTCCCTATGTCTTAAACTTGGACAAATCTGAGGTTTCAAAGCAAGCCCATTGAGGCCAAAAGCAGATGAGCACACTCTGAAGCGTTGATGGGGGATCCTTTATTTTTCATAAGTACGCAATGTGCCATCCACGGGCACAAAGAACACTCCTCAAGACTCATTTCCCTTCCTTAATCTAAATTCTTCCCTTCAATAGACCAAGTCTTCCTTGAGCACACTACTTCAATGCAAAGAAGTGCACCTTCATTCAGCACATACACACACCATCAAGGCCTTATGATCCATTTTTCATCCTTTTCCAATGTGCCATGTGCCCTATAGACCCTTTGAGCACATGAGCGCACTCAAAATGCATGAAGCATCTCCCTTTAGCCTTCAAACTTGTGCCATGTACCCTCCTGGGCCTCTTGAGTGTATGAACATGCCTCGAAGGCCTAAAACCTTCACCTTTAAGCCTTCAAGAGTGTGCCTTGTGCCCTCCATCACTCCCTTAAGTGCACAGTGAAGTTGAAGCCCAAAGCCTCCCATTTGTCCTTCAAACTTGTGCCATGCACCCTACCTTGACTGTCCCCCTCTCTTGAGCACATGCCAAAGCCCCAAATCCTTTCCTCTTCAACCCTTTATCCTTTCAAAGTGCATGTGCCTAGATTAACATTTTGTCCCTTTGAGCACACCGAAAGGGTACAAATAAAAAATATGCACAAAACATGGTAGAATAGTATATTTTCAAGCTAATAGTTACTTTTCATGAGTGATTGAAGATACATTTATTCGAGAAACAACATGGAAAGCACACATGAGGAAGATCGAGCAAAGAGAATAAACAAAGGAAGCATGAATAGAATAAAGAACATGCTTAAATCTTGATTATCAGAGTACTCGAAGTCTCCATTCAATCAAAGACCCTTTGGAGGGTGAGGGCGTCAATGAATAAATCTGAATGAAGAATAAAGACACAAGGGGAAATGTTGTCACAAATAGAGAACATCCATGTCATCATTCACTATTAGTCCTAGTCGTCAAAGATAGTGACATGTTACATTTTCATCATATGATGGTGTGGAAGTCGTGATGTATTGTTGTGATCATTGTAAATATAAACAAGTAGAAGACCAAGAGTCGTCTATTAAATAAAGATTCATGGAAGCGCAAAGGACATGTAATACCAAAATTAATTTGGAATCCAAAAGTTTATAGAAGTCCAAAGGTCAGTAGAAGTTAGAAAGTCAAGAGTCATTAGGATGTGAAAGGTCACACCTCAAGTTATAAATAAACCCTCATTTCTCATATAAAGGACTTTTAACCTTAGCTTCTCACACAAGGCATTAGAAATATAGCGTTTTTACTTTTGGGGAGCAAGTATTGGCTTTAACACTCCACTATTGGAGCTAGTGGTGTTCATTGTATTTATGTATATTGGGACTTTTTCTTGATACTAAAGCCTTCCAGGGTAACACAATTTCACCCATGGATTATGAATGTTTATCATACTATTCTTTGAATGTTTATGGTTCATGTTTGATTTCATTAGTACTTGAGTAATTGAACTATGTTGGTCACTTTAGTGCTTCTCGTTGGAAATGTGTTGTCATGTTATAATGATTATCGTATCCTTTTGAACTATTTCAATTGGTGTTAGACGAGTATTTATAAGTTACATGTGTATCCATTGGGGTGGTAATAGTACTTCTCCCTTAGAGGCTCACTTTCTTTCATCCTTCACACTAAGAGAAACTTGATACATCTCCAATCGAACATTCATAAGGCTCACTTGCTTGCTCATTCAAAAGGATATTTTCACTTCTCTCTCGTGTTGACAACTAAATCTAAGGCATACATTTAAGTAAATGATGTTCGGGCTGTATTCCATATGTGACTCCTACATCAAATGGTGTGAGGTCTAGTTGGGACCTTATATTGAGGAGATCCCCTGTATGTTGTTAGTATCTAGCACCATCAATAGAAGAAAAATTGGAAGCCACACTAAAAGGAAAACTGGAAGCAAAATTGGAAGCCACACTAGAAGAAAAATTGGAAGCAAAATTACAAGCCACACTAGAAGAAAAATGGGAAGAAAAATGAGATGAAAAACTAGATGTTAAGCTTGAAGCAAAAACAAGAGCCAATTTGGAAGAAAATTTCAATGAAACCAACTCACAAATAGATAGATCAATGACTTAAAAATTATCCTCTTCGAGGGGGAAACCTCCTTTACATTATATAAATGAAGAATTCTTGGATGATACAAATGAAAATTCCTCCTTTTTATATATAGGAGTCTAAGAGGTCACAATATAATCAAATCCTACATAACAATAATAATGTAAGGGAACAATAATTGCAATAATGGGCTTCCATGGGGCACAACAATAACAATATGGGGGCTACATGGGCACACCAATAACAATAAGGGAGCTACACTAACAATATAAGGGAGTTACACTAGTATTATAGGGACCTAACATGCCCCTCTCCTTCAAAAAAAAATTTCCCTTAAAACTTGAGTAGTTGTAGATGCTTCTATATAAAATGGTCATCCTCCCATGTGGAATCTTCTGTGGGTAAGTTCTTCCACTTAATGAGATACTCTGAAATTGACCGATTCCGTAAATTTCAGCTCTTGTTTCCATGACTACTTCAGGCTCAAATATGATTTTTCCTTCTTCATCAACTACTGGCAACATTGTTTGAACTGGAAGCTTGTCACTAATAAACTTCTTTAAGCATGAAACATGGAAAACTAGGTGTACTCGAGAAGATATAGGCAACTCCAATTTGTATTGCATAGTACCAATATTTTGCAACACCTTGTAAGGATAATAATACTTGGGTGATAATTTATTACCCTTCTTAGCTTTCTTGAGGGACATTTGCTTGTATGGTTGTAGCCATACAAATACCCAATCCCCTACCTCAAGACTTCTTTCACTACGATGTTGATCTTCCTATTTTTTCATTCGATTCTGCACCAAAGTGAGCTTATCATTTAAGAGTTGGAGAACTCTTTGTTGATGCTCAATGTGATCTTCCACTGCTTGAACATTAGACTTTTCTCTTAAATATGATGTGATGGTTGGTTGATGATGTCCATAAAGTGCCATAAATGGGGTCATTTTTGTTGTAGTATGGATGGAAGTATTATACCACCATTCAAATAGAGGTAATGACTTGACCAATTATGTTTGTTTATTAGATACAAAGAAATGAACATATCCTTCCAAACATTTGTTCATTATCTTAGTTTTCCCATTACATTGAGGAAGATAATATGAGATATGAGCTAATTTAGTACCAAGTCACAAAAAAATTCCATCCAAAAAATTCCAATGAAAATGGGATCTCTATCAATTACAATAATATTTGGGTTTCCATGAAGCTTTTGAGTTGTTTCTATGAATGCAGTAGCAACTATACTAGATTTTAAAGGATGAGATAATGAAAAAAAGTGTGCATACATGGTAAGTATATCAACTAAAACCATGATGAGACTCTGTCCTTCAGAATTGGGTAAACCTATGGTAAAATCCATTGAGACTTCCTCCCAATAGTGACTTAGAATGGTTAAATGTTGTAATAGACCCGAGGTCTTAATTGTCTCAACTTTATTTTGTTGGAAAACCAAACATTCTGCCACCAAAATTCCTTTATGACCTTGTGTTAAGCTTTCAAAACCCCTGAGTGCCTTCCTAAGGGAGAGGTGTGTAATTCAAAAATAATATTTTATTTGAGTTGGGGATTCTTACAAAGATACAAGCCATATTTGTACCATAATGAATCATTTTTCTAGCTAAATGTATAAGATTTACTGGTATCTTTCTGCAAATTTTGAATGAGTGCCCATGCCTCTTCATGATTCTTCCATTCATCCCTTTCTTATGTTATCAATTTAGGTTGGATAATAGAAATGGAACAAAGAAATGCTTCCACATCCTCATCCTTCCTTGAGAGTGCATATGAAACAACATCTTTCTTCCCTTTTCATAGATGATTTCATAGTCATAACCCAACACCTTTGTGACCCATTTTTGCTACTCTTCTGAAGATAATATTTGTTCCAAAAAGTATTTAAGACTATCATGATTAGTTTTTACCTTGAAGTGTCTTCCCATTGGGTAAGCTCATCATTGTTTTAGTGCATGTAGTATTGCCAACGTTTCCTTCTCTTAAATAGTTTTGTGTAAATACTTTCCTTTTATTTAATGAATTTCAAAATAAATGGATCTTACTTCTTGCATTAAAACAACACCAATTCCTTTTCCTAAGGCATCACATTCCACAACAAATGTCTTTGTGAAATGTGGCGTAGCTAAGACTAGTGCTTAGCACATTGCCTCTTTAAGATGTTAGCATTAGGGGTTTTTTAAGGTATAAAATGGGTCTCCTAGGGAAATTATAAAATAATAGTGGAAATGATAAAATAAGATTAGATTATATCGTTAAAGTTTAGAGGCAAAAAAGGAAAAACTACTTTTTCAACTCATATTTCCAACTTATCTCCCTATGGGTTTATTCAAATTTCGAGTGGCAACACTTGTTGGATGAAAAATTTGATTCCTAATCTAAGGAGTACCCATGTTGCATACTTTTGATGGAACATGCTACACATAAAATGAGAATTACAAGAAAAACATGATTGCAATCATGTTTTTCATGTATTTCTCATTTTTCATATAGCAGGGTCCATCCAAAGTATGCAATATGGGTACTCCTTGGATGAGGAATTAACTTTTTCTTCCAACAAGTACTCCCACTCAAAATTTTAGTAAAACCTAGGGAGATAATTTGAAAATAAGAGTTGTAAATGTAGTTTTATTATTTTATTATTTTTTAATCTTTTTAGCTTTTTACTCCAAAAATGGTGAATGACCTCCCATGGTTGACATCATCATCTTGAATTCTATTGGTTCTTATAAATTTTATTTTGGTTGTACATTTTTCTTAGGAGGCCCATTTTAGACCTCAAAATTCCCCTAATGAAGGCCTTAGTTGCTTCTAAAGTCCAAGAAAATGGTTCTTTTTACAATAATTATGTTAGAGGTTCCACTATTCTTCCATAATTCTTAATAAACTTGCGATAATACCCTGCCAACCTAAGAAATCCTCAAATATTCTTGAAGGTTGTGGCGATTTTCCATTCCTGAATGCAGTTAATGTTGTTAAGGTCTAACTTAACACCCTCATGAGATACAATATGACCCAAATATTCCACCCCCTATACTCCAAAGAAACATTTGGAGGTTTTTGCATATAATTGTTTCTCCTCCAATAGTTTGAACACCCTGTCAACATGTTGAGGATGATCCTTCCAAGTCTTGTTCTATATTAGTATATCATAAAACAATACTATCACAAATGCTTAAAGGAAGGGTTTGAAAATGGTATTCATCTAACCTTGAAATGTTGAAGGTGCATTAGTAAGGCCAAATGGCATGACCAAAAATTCATAATCACCCTCATGAGTTATGAATGTTGTTTTCAAAATGTCTTCATGCTTGTTCTAATTTGATGAAATTCTGAATGAAGATCCATCTTGGTGAAGTAAATTTCTCGATGTAATTCATCCAACAATTCATCAATAATAGGAATGGGAAATTTATCTTTAATAGTGAGCTTGTTAAGCTCCCTATAATTCAGAAACACACGCCATGATCCATCTTTCTTGTGCACTAATACTACTAGAGCATAGAAAGAAATTTGACTAGGTTGAATTCTACCAGTGTCTAGCATTTCTACAACCATATGTTCAATTTAACTATTTTGGACATAGGGATATCTATAAGGCCTAATAATTGGAGGAACACGTCATAGAATCAAATGAATAGCTTTTTCATGATCATGAATAGGTGGGAGAACTTTGGGAGTCTCAAACACCTTGGAATGATTTTCCAAGACTTTTTGGAGATCTAAAAAAATAGACGATTTCAATGTTTGAACATCTAGTGAGCATAATTGTGCAATTAAGCCTTGTTATTATTTATTTTGAAGATTTGTCATGTCATTAGATTTCATTATATTTCCTAGTTTCCTTGTGATACCCCTTAATTCAACTTCCTTTACTTCCCAAAAAAAATTCAAGAAAATTTCTTGAAAATTAAAAACTATCATGCCTAGAGATTGTAACCGTTGGACTCCTAGTACAACATCAACAACACCCATTGGAATTGTTTCGAGATTTTTTTGCTCCTAGATGCATCAGAATTACATATAACAGAGCACTTAAAAACCATATAACATAAGCATATAAATTTAAGATAAAAGAGACGTAATCATGCATGAGATAGAGACACAGAGATTTGATTATGGAGTTCATCGAATTTGGACTACATCTCCTGGCCCTGCTCAATAGTGGGTACGCCTTCATTCATTAAATGGCATGACACAGGAGAAGTACAAGTTAATTTTTACATAAACACCCTTATAACTCCAATCTCAAAGATAACTAGAAAATGGAGAGCCTAACTCTAGAAACAGACAGTGCCACTGAACTCCTAGCGAAAAATCATGCAAAAACACCTATCCAAACACCCAATTTGGATAATCAGGCCTTCTGTAACTTCTTGGAACCTCCTTGCTACTCAATGTGGGGTCCTAACCTACTTCCAGGGTCAGGGTCTGCTACCATCTGCTTCTCTAAACTATTCAACCAGCCCTCTCTGCCTTCTTCCGACACAAAAGGGTCCTTTAAATAGGCACGGCAACAAATCCCTCAAACATTGGGTAGTTCTAAGCAACATACCAAGTTAAGCAGTTGGGTTTGATCTGATATCAAGGATCTCAATTCGTGGAAACAATCCTTACAAACATGGTGAAACTCCTTTGGAATGCCCATTTGAATCTACGATTGATACTATCGATGGTGCCATCTATCTCCTTTCCAATCAGTGGAATACTCAAACCATGCTTCAAGCATTTTGCGATACAGCGAACTCGCTGGGCTATAAAACAAAACATATAAAACATCTCATCTGATAGTCCCATCGCAATTTTCAATCGACGCTTTTCCCATCAGCGTATCAACCCAATGCTGCATTTTGCTATAAAACAAACCCATCGATATTATAAATCAAAATGGGTAATACATCAGCTCTAGAACCTTATTGCAATCACAACCGAGATTAGTTTTAGGGCCACTTCGTAAACACTAGCCCCTTTGTGATTGCGATATGCAATACATCACATTGCAACTAGGATCTACAGAGGGCCGATTCATAAACACATATTCTCCTCCCATCTGCGATATGTGATATCGCAATCAAAAATTGATAATCCTAGGGGAAAATTCCTAAACTCGTGACCTCTAAGTTTCTATGATATGAAATATGCGAGATCCAATGGGAGCCTTCCACTTGGAACTTCCCCATTTGCTAAGACTTTTTCCACGTCAATTCCTCCTAATACATGGACAAGTCAAACTTGAACTTGACTTGCTCTAACTTCTTCATATGAACTCGAATTCGAGTGTTGTTCACACCATTCAAATCAGGATGATGAACACTTTGATCTGATGCCAAGTTTATCCAGATTCTACCATTATGAGTTTAAGCCTTTTACCATGCCACCAGTACTTTTTGAAGAACAACCTGGATCAATTTTTTAGGATCCTCCTAGATCAATCCTCCCCACTTAGAGAATCCTTTGGTCCTACAAAAGAATTAAATAATCTACAACTGCTTTGTATTTTTCTTGTACTGCAAGTGTCCTAATAGGTCATCCTTCTTTCTCCTTCACCTTTGTCCTTCAAAGCCACAAGTGATGTGCTGACACCTGCATCCCCTGTAAACCTATAGTACAACATCTTGAAAATTACATGTTTAGCTATATGACCAAAAACAAAATGAGCCAAGAATCTCATACTTACCATGAGTTTATAACACATACTCTATGGTCAAGTTTACATAAAAATGGAAACAATACTTCAACTATAAATACAAGACCAAACATCATTGTTGCTACAACAAGTGATGGAAAACACATCATCACTGGAACACATGATTTACAAAAATAAGGCCAAAAACTATGATTGCTTCAACAAGTGATGGAAACACATCATCACTTTCATAGTTTAAAATGCAACTCAAAATAAGGATAGACATCACTGTTTCTACAACAAGTGATGGAAAACACATCATCCCTTTTATGATTTAAAATGCAACCCATGATTTGCAAAAATAAGGCCATGACATTCTACCACACCTAGCAAAACCATCTCTCACTTATCAAAGTGATTGGTTCTCCTCTTGGTGGTGCATTCATTGATCGAACAATTATTTCACATGTTTCATGCACGGATGCTTTTTCCTTGTGATGCTTCTTCGGATGGAGCCTCCAACATGCAGCTCTTTGATGACCACCTCTGTCACAACGACTACAATAAACCTTCTTCCTACAGATCTGCTTTACCTTCTTCTTTGCCTGCTATTGAGAGTGTCTTTCATGCCTCACCTTTTTCCATGCTGCGATTATTTTCTAGAACTCAGCAAACATATGGTTATGTAATCCACAAAAATTACAAGTTCTTTTATGCCATGATTTTTGTTCATTATAAACAATACGGTTGTAATCAAAATGAACACTACAATACTGAGACTGGTTATACCTTTCTTATTGGTCTTTGGTATGATCACGGAACAAGAGCTTGCCTCATCTCTTCTTCACAATGCATACTTTCATAGGTTTATGGTGATGTGTTCCCATCATCCGCTTTCCTTGATGGTTTCAAAAATTTCGTGGAATCTTCTCAAATCTTTGAGCATTGTCTTTCAATGCACCCTAACCTTGCGAATCGAGGTCTTTTCTCAACCTCCAATGGCTGAGCTATGCCTTGTATTTTAAAACCAATTCCTTCTTTTTCCTTATAGCTCATCCTGGTAAGGAGTCTCATGTTTGTCCGTGGAATTGGTATATCCACATTTCCAAAAGAAATTATATTATGTGAAGATGAAACTGAAGGGAAATCAACATCCTTTACCTCCAATATTGAGTTGGAAAGCACTGATGAGGGCTTATCATCATCTGTTGTTGGTGGTTCACTAGATATTTTGGCACATTCCCCAACTTCCTTCCTGACATACCCAAATCTTGCCTAGTGGGATGATTCCTCTACTTTGATAGAGTTGATGATACCTTGGCCATTAATGTTGAGGCCCTTCCCCTCATACCCCATTCTCCTTAACAATTTGGAGCCAATTCTTGTGGTATGATTTTCAAAAATGGTGAAATAATGATCAAGAAACATACATAAGGTTTAAGAATTACTTTTTATCTCACAAGGGTCATGCTGTAGCTTTTCCAAGGTCTCGTCCTTAGCTTGTAGCTGGCATAGAAACCTATGTTTTTCCTCTTCCTCTTCCTATAGAAGCCTCCTTAATCTAGCAAACTCTACTTGAAGACTCCGTTCGTTGTGATTCAACTCTTCCAGGGCCTCATATATGGTTCACAACTGAAGCAACAATCGATGCTTCTCATATTTCTCTTCTTGCAATAGCCTTCTTAATTCATTGTTCTCTTCTTGAAGTCTTTGGTTAATCTCCTCATTTGAGGAACTTGATGAATAAAGCATATAAGAACCAGAAGATGTGGATGACGCATCACTTTTTGATCTCTCTGTGTCCTCCTCTCTTCGCTTTTCATATGCTTCATACATGATGTCTACCATTTTGGACATTCATGAGAAGGTCTCGTGCATTTGTTTTATCATTCTCCATGGTTGCATACTCGATCATTCATGCTCGCAATTCTCAACAGCCATAAGACCACTTCTCTTCCCAATGAGCTTCAACATCCACCATGTCTCCTCTTCATGATGCACATCCTTTGAGGTTGATATCTAGTTAGCGTACTCATGCAACACGCATAAACTAAGACCTTTTCTGGCACCACTTGATCTAAGATTTTTTTGCGTATAGATGCATCAGAATTACATACAATAGAGAAATTGAAAACCATGGAACATAAGCATATAAAATAAATATAAAAGAGACATAATCACGCATGAGATCAAGACACAAATATTTGATTATGGATTTCATCCAATTTGGACTACATCTTCGAGCCCTGGTCAATAATGGGGAGGCCTTCATTTATTAAATGGCATGAAAAGAGAGAAGTACAAGAAAATTTTTACATAAACATACTTATACCTCCAATATGGAAGATAAATGGAAAATGAAGAGCCCAAATCTACAAGCAAATAGTACCACTAAATGCCTAGCAAAAAATCATGCAAAAGTGCCTATCCAAACACCCGATTTTGATAATCAGGCCTTCTGCAACTTCTCGGAACGTCTTTGTTGCTCAAGGTGAGGTCCCAACCTGCTGCCAGGGTCAAGCTCTACTACCATCTATTTCTTTGAATTATTCAGCCAATCCTCTTTTCCTTATTTTGACACAAAAGAGTCCTTTAAATGGGCATGATAGAAAATCCCTCAAATTCCAAGTTGTTCCGAACAAAAAACCAGGTTAAGAAGGTGGGTTTGATATGATATCAAGGATCTAAACTTGAAAAAGAAGCCCTCACAAACATGGCGAAACTCCTTTGGAATGCACATTTGACTCGGTAGCTGATACTATCAGTGGTCCCCTTTATCAAAGTTTTCAATCGATGGAAGACTCAAACCATGCTGCAAGTGTTCTATGATATAACGGACCTGCTGGGCTATAACAAGAAACATAGAAATCATCCCATCTGATAGTCCTATTGCAAATCACAATCGGCGCTTATCCCATCGATGTATCAATCCAACCCTATGTTCTATGATAACAGGAACCCACTGGGATTATAAATCACAATGGATAATACATTAGGTTTAGAACCCTATTGCAATCGCAACTGGGATTATTGTTGGTGCTACTTCACAAACACTATCCCCTTTTTTTATTTTGATATGCGATACATTGCATCACAACTAGGATCTTCCAGGGGCAAATTTGTAAACACATGTCCACCTCCAATCTGCGATATGCGATATCGAAATCGCAAATCGACAATGCTAGGGGATGATTCCTTAACCCGCGATCTTTGGTTTTCTAAAATATGCGATATGTGGGTTCCAATAGAAGCTTGCCACTTGGTGCTTTCCCATTCATTGAGACCTTTTCCATGTCAACTCCTCTTGCTACCTGGAGAAGTCAAACTAAAACTTTGACGTACTCTAACTTCCTCATATGAACTCGAATTCGAGTACCATTCACACTGTTGGAATCATGATGATGAGCACTTTTGATCTGATCCTAAGTTTATCTAAATTTTTCCACTTTGAGTTTTGATCCTTTTACCATGCCACTAGTACTTTTTGAAGATCCACCAGGATCAATCCTCTAGGATCCTCCTGGATCAATCCTCCAGGATCCTCCTGGATCAATCCTCCTAGATCCTCCTAGATCAATCCTCTAGGATCCTACTAGATCAATCCTCCAGGATCCTCTTGGATTAGGAATGGAAAGCATTGGACTACTCAATACATATTTCCCCATGGATATCTTGATATTATGACACTTTTGAGAGGAATTTATAGTTCCTCCATTTGAAACCATTACTTGGCACTTTGGTGTTGGATATAGGAAGAAATTCAATTCCTTGGCTATCTTACAATGAATAAAATTATGAGTACTACCTGAATCAATCAATACTATTAGATTTTTATTTTTGATATGTCCTTCTATCTTGAGAGTTTGAGGAGTGGTAATTAATTCCAATGCATTACACAATATGGGAAGATTAGTTTATGATTTCTCTGGGGTTAGTTCTTGGTGTATATGTAGAGCCTCTAACCTACACCTCATCATCCACTATTACCTACTGTTTTTCATCACTTATCTCTCTCTTTCACCTCATTTTCCATGTAAAACCACCTAGATCATTACATTAGATGTCATTAAGCATGATCAAGTGAGCTTTGCTAATGTGTGACTGTTTTGTTTAGATTTTGACATATTTACAGGCATTCCACAGCTCTCTCCCGATTCCGCAGCTATATGATGATTCCGCAGCCATTTGGAGATTCCACAGCCTTTTTGTTGTTCTCAAGGTTCCACGTGCCATTTTGCTAAAAGAGCCACATGGGTACTTAGGTATCAAGGTGCTCGAGGTTCTTGTGCCATTTGTTTAATCATCCACGTCATCTAAGCCTCTGGTCAAACAGGGGCAAGATCTGGTCAACGAAGGCAGCTTAACGGTGATACGTAAGCTGTTGGGTCACGTCATCTCAAACGGTGACTTGCCCGTGTTACGCAGGATGTGGGGGACATAATCCAACTCTGGATTCAATGCCCATGACGACCAGGACCTCCAGCTCACCCACGCAGGCTCATGACGTGTTATTGCAGTTTTAATTATGCATGACAGTTTGTTTATTTTCAGTTTTAGCAGCACGCATAGGCTATCCTTCAGATGCCTATAAATACTTGCGTCTACGTACGCTTATGTTAACTTTTACTTGCTGTATTTTTATGAACTTGTTGTAATTTTTGAGCATTCCCAAGGCTCTGTTTTTATAGTGTTGTTCTAGCACTCTTAACTGTGAATTTCTGCACATGGAGTAATAGAAGCAGTGCTGTTTTGGAGCTTTCAACACTTTGAGTCTTCTTTGGGTTATGTGAATGGAGGGCCCCTATTCATATTAGCCTTGTATAGTATTTTCGTGTCCAGCATTTCCTTTTCTTGACGTATGTACAACATAATTCACTTCATTTCAATTCATTTTGAATCCTTTCTTTAAGCTGATCAGCATTGCTCTTTTGCAGGTTTTGACCCGAGATTATTTGTGTGTTTATGTGTTTGCTTTGTATCTAATGGTAGTTTCAGTTGGCAGATTCAAAGTTGCTGTCTTTCACTTTATTTTCATAACTAGTTTTTAGTTTTATTTCTCAAAACTGTCTGCTAACATTTGAATGATCTCTTACTATAAATTTCTTATCTTTTA
>APFE030426865.1:0-47394 GCA_000404065.3 Pinus taeda | reverse complement strand
AAATGTATGAGCCTGAAAACCAATCCCTGATTGGCAGTCTCATGCAGAAAACCTGAGGTGAAAATCAGGGTCACCTGACACCTCATGTTTTCCAAAAGAAAAAAATTTCTTCTCTTTCTCTCCTTATTTCATCTCATTTTCATCATCACCACCATTCCATCCACCATTTCATTCATTTTCACTTCACTTCATTCATTTTCTTTCATCCATCCATCCATTCGCTACATTCCATTCCATCAATAAAGTCATTTTTTTAGCTAAAGGTGTTTTGTGCAGCCAGAGGTTACCACTGCAGTTTCCACGGCTGTTTAGCAATTCTGCAGCCATTTAGCCATTTCGCAGCCCTCTGCACCTGCACAAGGAAAACACAGTCTGTATTTAAATTCTTTTCACAGTTCAGAAGTCATCAACAATAAATGGAAAAGTCATGCAACAGCAAGAAAACAATGAAAGGTTAGTGGAAAAAAATCAAAAGGCAATCTAAGCACGGGCCTAAGGTATGATCTAAATCTTAAACTTACAGTTATATCATTTTGTAAAGTTTCCTAGGTTATGTTTCTTGCCACTAAGTGTAATGATTACCAGTTTTCCCTATCATGAAACCATACACCCACGTATTTCCCAAATCCATCAGTCCTTGATTATCACGATTTCTAAATCCACTTGTAGCCACTTCTTTCATTAAGGATTTCGTACCTAAGTGACATAGCCTACTGTACTACGTCTCTCGGTGGCATAATCCCGCAGCCAAGTGTAAACCTATGCCGGAACTCAAGGACCTAGCCGTTTCTACTCATAGCCATTACTCATACCATTCCATACATACTGTTTCATTTCTACACTCATCTCATTCCATCCACGCTGTGCTCACTACGTTGCCACCATTAACCATACTCTGTTCTACTCATTTATGCTAATTCAAGAGCCGTAATCCTCTGTGTAAGGCCGTAAATCCACCGTGAATTTTTTGTGAAGGCTATTGCTGAAGTCGTATCACCTCCTTTTCTACAAGTTCTAGAACAGAGCCGTGAATTTTATGAGTTAAGGCTATTGTTGAAACCGTGTTCTAGAACAGAGCCGTGAATTTTCTGAGTTAAGGCCACTATTGAAACCGTGTCAGAATAAGCTGTAGAGCCAATGGGGAAACTCTTAAGGGTAGAACCAGAGGGTTCAAAATTTCTAGAAGGTTATCCTCAGGTGAAAGAAGCATTACAAAAAGCCAACTGACTACAATGCATTCAAAAGTTCAGAGGGTACCACAAAGAGGTTACCAAGGCCTTTGCACGGTCTTTCAGAGATAAAGATAATCAGGTGGAGGTGGGAGATTTAAAGTTCACAGTCACAGAGGCCAACATAGCACAAGCCACATCACTTCCACAGACTGGAGAAAGATGGTTCAAGAACCGATTAGTTCAAGGTCAACAGTGGAAACAAATTTTGAAAAACCCCGGTATGGATACCAACATCTTCACAAAAGGAATTCCTGTCACTTATGTTAAGGAAGAATGGACAACTTTACTGTTATTAGTGAAAAAAATTTTGACTTGTGAGGGAAGGTTTGGGGTTTTATATATTTACCATGCCAAAGTCATGATGCATTTTTTAGGGGAAGATATCAATCTCCCATATTTTCTACTCTCAAGTCTTAAGAAAATGTGTTCAATTGCCCAAAGAAATCCAGGAAACATTGAAACACACCTATATCATCATGGTCTTGTTAAAATGTTAGTTGAAGAACAATTAAAATCAAACAAAGATACCTGGAAGAGATTTCTTGTAAGAAATCATTTTGAAGAGGCAGGAGAAACCTCTGTACCCAAAAAGAGTAGAAGACAAAGAAAAGTGGTTACCCCTGAAACTGTTGAGGAAACTGTCCAAGAACAGATTGAAGAAGAAGCTGATGTGCATCATTCTGAACAAGAAATTGACCCTGAATCTACTGTAGATATTGACCAAGAAGCCCAAGGGATCATCACAAAAACCCTTGCAGACCTTGCCAAAGAAGTTGCTCAAAAGAGAAAGGAGAGTAGTAAGAAGCAAGAGAAAAACAAAGGAAAAGCCATAATTCAGGAAACTCTCCTCACTCCTACAAACTCTAGTGATGAAGACACTCAGCCTTTCGCTCAAAGAATGGCCAAACTTCATAAAACTGCCCTTCCTAAAAAGGTGGAAAAACAAAAAGTACAAAAACAAGAACATAGCACTTCCACCGTAAGAAGGAGCAACAGGTTAAAAGGTAAAATGAAGACCACAAAAGGGCCATCCTTTATTGACTTGAGCTCACCTGGAAAGGATGCTACAAGTCCTTCACACACTGAGTCTATTGAGACTAGTCCTCCACGTGAGGAAAGTCCTTTTGAACATGAACCTTAGTATGAGCATGAACCTGAGTATGAGCATGAACCTGAATCTGAGCGTGAACCAAGTCCAAGAAAGTCACCAGAGTTGACCCAGACCAAAAGAGAGTTTATAATTATTTGGAGACATTGGAGCAAGCAGCTGCTGGCCCAAGCAATGTTCAACCTTTGGAACAACAACTTCACTCATTAAAACAAGAAATTTTTTAGATTGAGGTTCTAAATCGCCATATTATACAAGAGAATGAAAAATTAAAAGAAAGGGGCAGTGTGGACAAGATGGTCCATGATAATACAATGCTGCATATGGGTCTGTTGCAAAAAGAGAACAAAAAGCTAAGGAAGAAATGCAGGAGGCTAGACAGAGATTTAATTAACTTAAGGTTCAGATGCTTAATGAAAAGGCCAAGAATTGATATTTCCACACAAAGGAAGAGGAGGAGATTAGATGTCTTGGTAGAGGCATCACAGCTGGTTGATTAAGAAGTTTTTTGCATGAGGACATGCAATGCCCTCGTAGTGGGGGTATGTAGAGCCTCTAACCTACACCTCATCATCCACTATTACCTACTGTTTTTCATCACTTATCTCTCTCTTTCACCTCATTTTCCATGTAAAACCACCCAGATAATTACATTAGATGTCATTAAGCATGATCAAGTGAGCTTTGCTAATGTGTGACTGTTTTGTTTAGATTTTTACATATTTACAGGCATTCCACAGCTCTCTGCCGATTCCGCAGCTATCTGATGATTCCGCAGCCATCTGGAGATTCCGCATCCTTTTTGTTGTTCTCAAGGTACCACATGCCATTTTGCTAAAAGAGCCACATGGGTACTTAGGTATCAAGGTGCTCGAGGTTCCTGTGCCATTTGTTCAATCATCCACGTCATCTAAACCTCCGGTCAAACACGGGCAAGATCCGGTCAATGAAGGCAGCTTAACGGTGATGCGTAAGCTGTTGGGTCACGTCAGCTCAAACGGTGACTTGCCCGTGTTACGCAGGATGTGGGGGACATAATCCAACTCTGGATTCAATGCCCATGACGACCAGGACCTCTAGCTCACCCACGCAGGCTCATGACGTGTTATTGCAATTTTAATTATGCATGACAGTTTGTTTATTTTCAATTTTAGCAGCACGCATAGGCTATCCTTCAGATGCCTATAAATACTCGCGTCTGCATATGCTTATGTTAACTTTTACTTGCTGTATTTTTATGAACTTGTTGTAATTTTCGTGCATTCCCAAGACTTTGTTTTAATAGTGCTGTTCTAGCACTCTTGACTGTGAATTTCTGCACATGGAGTAATAGAAGTAGTGTTGTTTTAAAGCTTTCAACACTTTGAGTCTTCTTTGGGTTATGTGAATGGAGGGCCCCTGTTCATATTAGCCTTGTATAGTATTTTCATGTTCAGCATTTCCTTTTCTTGACGTATGTACAACATAATTCACTTCATTTTAATTCATTTTGAATCCTTTCTTTAAGCTGATCAGCATTGCTCTTTTGCAGGTTTTTGACCTGGGATTATTTGTGTGTTTATGTGTTTGCTTTGTATATAGTGGTAGTTTCAGTTGACAGATTCAAAGTTGCTGCCTTTTACTTTATTTCCATAGCTAATTTTTAGTTTTATTTCTCAAATCTGTCTGCTAACATATGAATGGTATCTTACTATAAATTGTTTATCTTTTAGAGATCAGAATACTAATCACTTGCAGTTGGCTTTGGGTGCTTTCTAGACTAATCCTTAGCTACTTTCTAATCATGCTTTACACAGTACTATGTGATAGAGGCAAAGATTTAGAAAGAGCAAAATATTATCACTAGTCTTTAAAGTAGAATTTTTCTCATTTTTATCATTTCTTAGACTTACCTTTAGCTACTTCTTAATCGTGTCTTACACAGTACTATGTGTTAGAGGCAGAGAGTTAGGAAGAGATAAACATTATCATTGGTCTTTTAAGTGATTTCCTTACTTTTTATTTGCAGCAGCATGAATGGTGTCTAATACCATTAGAAAGTGGTTCTTTGCTTTCAGTTCATTTTAATTCATTTCCTTCAAAGTTTTCCTTTTCAGTAAATAGTTAGAAACCACTAATCACACACCCTCACTCATCTAGAATTCACTCCACACACACCATCACTCATTTGTTTATAAATACATCACTCCATCTTAGGAAGATAAATTAATCACAAACAACACCCCCAAACGACAAAAAGCTTTAAGAGGTTGCTTAAGTACATATAGTACACCTTCAATTCATCAGCTTACGAGCCCCGGGTTGACAATTAATGATATCAATTTAGGAATACTAAATTGACCAAACAGTATAACCTCTTCTTTTGATGTTTCTTCATCATCTTCTTCCTCCTATTCACAATCTATCTAAAATAATTTATTCTCAACATACTTATGACCTTTAGTGTATTTACTATCACAACTGTAACAAAGCCCTTTAGCTCTTTTCTCCTCTAATTGTTGTGGTGTCAAATTTATAGGTTATGGAAGGCTAGGAGTAGAAACACTTCCATCTTTATAGTTGTCACTAGTAGACTTCCTTATTTCCATAATTTTTCTTTCCACTTTTCTTGCCACCATGAATGCCTTCTCCAATGAATTGGGTTCCCAAAGGTGAACCTCATGTTGGATGTTATCCTTTAAAGACCCTATGAAGACATCAATCCTATTCTCCTCTGGAATATCATTTATCATGATATTCAACTTTTGAAAGTCCTCAATGTGCTCTGCCATTGAACCCTTTTGTTTGATATTTGTTAATTGGCTAAAGAAGGTGTTTCTCGTTGTATCCTCATAATGTGGTATCATTCCCTCCGTAAAAATTGACCAAGTGAGAAGTGGTTTATGAGAAAAAACCCATCGATACAATAAAAATTGATTGGAATCTAAATATAAAGATGTAATTTGTACCTTTTTTGTGTGTTGCACATTACATATATCAAAATATTGCTCCATCTTTAGTATCCATGTTACCGAGTCCTTTCTATCAAACTTCCTCGTATGGATCTTTGGAATATGGTGGGTATTCAATCCAAAGTTAGAGTCTATGAAATCATGATTAACATTCCTTTTGTTCTCATCATGAGTTTCATCTAATACCTTCTAGCCATTAGGAAGAATTTCTTGTATTAACTTTGTCAAAACTTCCTTTAAACCTTCCATGTATGCTTTTAAGCCATTCTTAAAATATTCCATGTTGTCTTTGATTTTTCCTTCTATGTCATTTTTCAAACCTTCCATGTTTGCTTTTAAACCATTATTTAAATCTTACATGTCTGACTTTAAGCCATTCTTCAAACCATTCATCTTAGCCTCCATTACATTTTTGGTTACTCTTTGCAAGAGAAAAATTTGTTGCACTTGGTCTCATAATTTTGATATATCATGTTGCATTTATTCCTCTTCTTCATGTGCCATAGAAGAGATTTATGATTTATTAATAGGTGTGTCCATTTTTTTTCTTCAAATGAAAATTTAAAACAAACAATGATATCTATGTTTTACTATGCCCTTTGAATCACTTCAAACTGATTTTTCAAACAAAAGTTATGCAAAATTTAAAAAATACACAATATTTTCTTACTTTTAGGAGCTCGAGCTTGAATTGATTGTAACTCTGTAATTTCAAGTCTCAAAGTTATGAAATTACCTTATCTGGTAGCTCTTTGAGTCCTCTTTCCAACCCCATAAGTTTGATCGATATTGGATTCTTCAAGAAAGTGTTATGTGAAATATCCCACAATGACTTGATTATGGCCTCGTTTAGTAGAGTGTAGTTGTACGAGATGCCACACATAATTTTTTCATCTTCTAGCCCTAAAATTTCTACATGAAAAATCAATGTCTATGTAGTTTTAGTCATTTTTTACATAATTTAAATTTGATGCCTGAAACGAAAGTTATGATGATTTTCCCTAGGTCACCTCTTTGAGACAAAATTCTAGACCCCACAAAAACCCTAGATTCCTCAAAACATATCTCTGAAAATATAGTGAACCAATATATGAAATTGTTACATGAAGTTATTTGAGATTTTAGCTCCACGTGGTAACAAATTCAACTTCTGAATCCTCGTAGAAAAAACATTATAATCAAAATTCCAAGATGACCAGTTTGAATAAGCAAAACCCTAGAATCCAAAGCTCTTATACCAAATGTTATGCAACTAGCTCAGAAATAGATATATAAATGAATTAAAAGTTATCCTCTTTGAGGGGTAAAACTCCTTTACATGACATAAATGAGCAATTCTTGGATGATAAAAATGAAAATACCTCCTTTGTATATATAGGATTCTAACGGGTCACAATATAATGAGGGCCTACATAACAATAATAATGTAAGGGATTTTATGGCCCACAACAATAAAAATATGGTGGTTACATAGGCAGAACAATAACAATAAGGGGTCTACACTAACAATAAAAATAAGGGGGCTACACTAGTATTATAGAGACCTAACACAAATCCTGGTGATATTTATGGCACTATTTATGGTGTTAATTTTCCAGCGCTATTCCAGGTGCTATTTAAGATGTTATTTCTAGATTAATTTATGGTAACAAATATAGCACTATGATAAACATACCTCATCACACCCATGTTTATGCCAGGAAAAGTGTCTAATTTGTGAACTGAAAAACACTAAATTTTGACACAACTTTAAGCACTATTTTCCTCTTCTATTGTAGTGGAAAGAAACAATAGCGGGGGTATAGGTTGAATAAGTTGGTGGCCACCAATGACCACCTAGATCATTTCTTCCCCCCTTAGGAAGCAATGGTCCCCATTGAATTGAGTGCCTCCATGAGATGAGGAAAATTATGCTAAACTTAGTCCTTGGTGGGTGGTCTTGATATTTTCTTCCATAATTTTATCAGTTGTGGCATGTTCCATGTAGTATGGGTTAAGCCCTATTGGTCTTAGCTATTTTGCAATATTTGATGTGTCCATCAATGGTGGAAAGTATGGTTCAATGTGGTCCACTTTAAACACTAGGTACAAGCCAAGTAATGGGGGAATGTTGAGCTCAGAAGTGTTATCACCCATAGCCTTGGTGATGGTGTAAGGCTTGTATCAAAGTGGTTATATTTTCTAATGGGATTTGGAAAGATGTTATTTATGAAAATGCAGGAAAACTTTATTATCGACATCAAACTTATGTGGCCCCCGATGTTGATCATGTTGTTGCTTGTACTTGGAATTGGACTTCTCCAAGATGTTGTGAGCTGAATGGGAGATGTGTTCGATGCATTAAATAAACCTAGTTTCTTTATCAACCTTAGATTGTCAATGTGTGGATTGTCTGTATAGTCGCATGAGGCATGGAAAAATCAATCATACAAAACGGTTGAAATCCTATAACCACTTGAAAGGCATTGTAACCAATCAATCTATGGATAACTATGTTATAGTTGTCCTACACATAGGGAAATATCTCATACTAGGTTTGTGTATTCTTAGAGTTGTACATGCATAGTATGTGCACTATCATCCTATTGATGACCTTTGTTTGGCCATCAGTCTGGGGATTGAATGTAATCAACTTGGTTAGCTCGGTGTCCAATAATGTCCAACGGATCAACCAGGATGTGCTCAAGAACTTGCTATCTTGATCTAATATAACGATTAGTGGGATCCAAAAATGTAACCACACTCATTCAAAGAAGAGTTTGGAAGTATCCTCTACTGTGACACTCTTCTTATAGGCTACCAATATATCCATCTTAGAAAATATATCCATGACAAAAAATACACATTCATCACCATGCTTAATAGAAGGGAGGCCAAATAGATAGTCCATGGAGATGATTTCCCAAGGCTGACAGGGAGTAGGAAGAGGAGTGTGCATGCCATGCTTCTTGATGGTTGTCCTGGCGATGGCACAAGAAATGTAGGTCTGATATATTTAGCAACATCCTGTTAGAATTTTGGAAAACAAAATTAATTTTTTAGTATGACCACAATTTTCTCCACACCAAATTGTCCTATGAACCAACTTTAGTTCGCCTCCCAAATCAGTTTTGCATGCTCACTTGAAGGAACAAAAATGTGTCCAGGTAGCATAATAATGCATCTTGGAGGTGGAAATATGCAACTTGTTTTCCATCCACTAGCATTTGTTATGTGGTGGTGAACTCTAGATAGTTTTTATATAGTTGTGGCCATCCAAAGTTATCATCACCACAAGAGTTGAGAATAATAGTTAGTGCAAAAATTAGGGGCTGACTAAGAAAATATTCAACAATATTAGTACTGTCCTTTTTTAATTTAATGTTCAAGTGGAATTGTTGCAGATATGTAGACCACTTCTTATGGAAATTTTTATGAAACTTCCCATGTTTCTGTATAAATTAAAGAGGTAGGTGATCTATGTGGATGACCGTCTCCTTCCTGAGAATGTAATGTTTCCATTATTAGCAAGCTTGCATGGTAGAATATATCTCCTTATCATAGGTGAAGTACTTCTAAATTGTATTGTAAAGTGTCTCACTATCATAGATCATCAAATGCTTGTTTTAGGTGAGGATTGCACCAATAGCATAGTCAAAGGCATCTATTTCAATTTAAAATGGTTGTTGTAGGTATGGAAATGTGAGTATAGGTGCATAGTAGAGGTGGTACTTAAGATCAACGAATTCCTTCTATTAGGACTTCGAAAAGATTTTTTTCTTTCTTTTTCTCCATGTAGGTTGTAACCCTGTACAAAAATTACCTGCATATGAATTCTAAAAAATAAAACATAAAACATAAACATATATTTCCCATGGATAAAAAAACCAGGACTACTAGATTGATTTTTCATTATGTTCCTTTCAATGTTCCAATACATATATATATACATGTCGAAGCATTCATAAACTCCAATCCATTAACCCTAGATTATAACATACCATAGTTCCCTTGACCATATCTACAAAATACCATAGGTAAAAAACCATCATGCCTAAAACGATGTGCAAAACCCATGAAAAAAACTATAGGTAGGTCCACCCACCTAATATAGGTTCCAAAAAAAAATATTCCAGGGCAGTGCCCTGGACTACATAGAGGGGGGCTACTGCGCCCCTCGAACCCCCCCCTCAAACCCCATGATAGGGGGGGTTTCCACCTCCCCCCTATGACCCTCCCATTGGGGCTAGTGATGAAAAGAATATAAAACACACCCAACACTCCACCCTTGGTAATCTAACTCAAAGGCCAACTGATATGGGAGAATCCCAACACGAACCTTCGATAAAAATTGGCAAGGCCCAAAAACCTGCGAAGCTCTTTTAGAGTGGTCAGGGTTGGCTAATCCTAAATGAATTGGATCTTAGCAGGATCCACATGTACACCTTTATCATGTATTACGTAACCCATATATTTGACCTAGCTTATGCCAAACATGCATTTGTTCAAGTTAACACACAGTTTTTGTTTTTGCAAGGTTTCAAGGACCTGCGAGATGTGTTGTAAGTGCTCTTCCCAACTCCTATTGAAGATGAGGATGTTGTCCAGATAAAAAACCATGAATGAGTTGGTGAATGGATGCAATATGTCATCCATAAACATCATAAAAGTAGCAGGGGCATTTTGCAACCTAAATAACACGACCAACCATTCAAAAATGCCTTCTTTGGATTTAAAGGAGGTATTCCATACATCTTTTGGATCTATTAGAACCTTCTAATAGCCAAACTTCAAATCGATTTTGCTGAAATAATTGGCCCCCTTGAGCTAGTCCAGAAGGTCATTAATCCATGGGATTGGATACCTATTCTTTACAATGATTTCATTTAGTTCCCAAGAATTAATGAAGAGCCTCCAGGTCCCATCCTTCCTCTATATAAGCATAATCAGGCTACCGCAAGGTGAAGAACTTGGTTGGATGTGCCCTTTTTACTGAAAGTCCTAGATCTGCTACTTAATGTCTTCATTTTTTAGAATGGAGCAATAATATATTGGCCCATTCGGTAGGGGTGGTTCGAGAGTCAGATCGATTGAATTCTTGACCTGATAGTGCAAGGGTACCTCTATGGGTGAGGACAAGATGTCCCTATATTCTTCCATGACCTTGTCCACCTAACTCTGTTGCATGGAGGAACCCTTCCCGAGGGCCACAGATGTGGCCATGGTATTCCCTTTACTTTGAGAGAAAATAAGAAAGAAAAAATAATCTTGGTTTGGGAGATGATATTACTAAATTACTTAGTAGAGATCAAAGATATGGCGGTAGGTGGGGCTACCTTTGGTATACTATATAACTTATTTCCCAAAGTAATAATGGCAATGTGAGGCCTAGACTCATACAAAACATGACACTTCCACAAGTATGGATGGCCTAACAATACATCACAAACTTCAAGAAGAACAACCTCACACAATACCTGATCCATGAAGGGTTTGATGTTATATGGAAGGTGACACTACTGGCCAATGCAAAGATCTCGTCCTTGATGGAGCCACTCGATGGTGTATGGTTGTTGGTGTGGTGTGGTTAGCAGACCCAAACAATTAACAAATTCTACTTAGATGAGGTTATCTTATCTCTCATTGTTGACAATGAATTGCAATGGAGACCCCTTCACCCACATCTATGAGTGGAAGAGGTGCTCCCCTTCCTTTAGATCTTTAGGCCCAATCTTCTCGAACTTGGTGGTGGAAATGGTGATACTAGAATCTGAATCAATAATTTTCTTCCCTTTCCCATTCCCATTGTTAGGGTTTGAACTGAAGTCAGAAAATGCATCTATCTCTAAAGCATTCAGCCCAACCACTATTGATTGCTTCGTATGACACTCAAGTTGTGAGTAGGGCTCTTGTGGAACTGACACCACTTCTTTGTGTCCTTCCGCATCTTCATGGTGTTGTTCTTTGCTTGTGACATTGATGGGTTTTCCTGGGTCACCCCACCTTAGCTTTGTCCTTTTCTTTATGGTTTTGGGGTGCCTTTTCCCTATTTGAAATTCATAAATCCAAAGTATCGATTATTTTGTTTAATTATTTTTTTAATCTTGGAAACATATCGGTATGTTGCACCAAGTGAGGAGATGTCTAAGAACTATATTTCTTCCTGAATGTATTTGTATAGATAATCACGATACTCGAGCACTAGATGTCACTCACACTCTTTGATACCCAACTTTTTGCATAGAGTATGAAAAATATTTCTGAACTCACGCACATATTGGTCCCTCTATTGTTGTAGTGTGGTCAATTGTATGTATTTTTCCTCACAGCTCCCCATGGGGTAGTATTGTTCGTTAGCAACATCTCAGAAATATTTCCATGTGGGTACAATTGTGAACAAAGAGGGTTCCTTGACCCTTTTCTCACAGTAGGTTTCCCACAAGTTCTTGACATGGGGAGTGGCCCTAAGTGGTGCAAAATTAATACTCTCCCTATCGAAGAAACTATGAACTAAAAAATAGCCCTCTAGAAGATTCAACCATTTACCTACAACATTTTCATCTATTTTACCTTTTAATATAGGGATATTGAAGTTCAATTGTACCTTGAAGGGAGAAGCACCTTTGAAGTGACTGTTGGATGAATATGGATCATCAGTGGGCATCCACTGAAGGATCTGTGAAAAGTTGTCCATTGATCTTATTCCTTCGCCACTCGAGGGATTCTTCAAGTAGCAGTTCGATAGGATCTCCTTCTTCCTTTTCTTTATTTTCTTCCACCATGGGAGGTCATCGATGTCAATGAGGACTGTCTTGCAAGGGTTCAACCAATTGAAGTCCAAACTCCTTATAACCCAACCTCGTTGGGCACATACACAAAAAAATAGAGAAATATAATCTTTCTTTGATATCGATGATAGAGATTTATGTTATAAACATAAACATGGAGCTACAATGAGAACAAAACTTTAATTCATTATTAACAAAGTACTGAAAAATGTTATATGAAAAATGGAACTACACTTGTTAAGGTCATGGTAGCTTATCTCTTAGAAGAGATGTGGTGGCTATATGCCTTCTGAACTAAGTTACAATGAGATTTGAAGGAATTTTTATCATTAAGGAACAATGGGAAACCCTAAACATCCAAAAAACTAACCTTAGGAGATGAAGCACCAAAAGCTTGTGGGCCTCATTTAGGTTAGTTGGAACATCAACTTCCTGATGTCCTATCTTTGACATACGATCTCCATTTTTCTATCATAATACCTTGCTTCAAGGATATCTAAGAGGAGGTCAACAAAAGAATTATAATTTTGTTTTTGCATTTTTTGGTGTCTTTTTTTTGCCAAAAAAAACTGTATTTTAGGCCCTCAAAATGGCTCGGAAATTTTAGGATTTGAAAACTGCTAAAAATATTAAGTTGTGCTAAAATTAAGGAAACTAAAAGAAAAAATGGTGGGGGTCCAAGTGGAATAGGCGAGTGGCAACCAATATCCACCTGGATAACCTCTATGTGCATCGTACCCAAATATGGCTCTTGCATAACTTGTTATATAGGAATGGCATCAACACATCCTATGCTTTCAACTTCTGACATATGCTTGTTAGTTCATTCATTTGTAATGAATTTAATAACAATTCACACTTACATTATTCCTCAATGCAATGTTATATGACCTGCAATAATTTTCTCTAAACATTGTTATTTTGGTTGAGTGTAGTTAGATGTAGCCTTTAGGGTCTATAATTATAACTATTTATTGCTATCAATGTTTTGTGCATGCACAATGTGCATTATCTATCATAAATCCCTTTATTATCCTTTAAATGGAAACTTCAAAACATTTTTTGACTTATCCTTGCAATAATTTCAATGCTGGTATTTGAATGAATTTGGTGTTTTTTCTTAAAGGCTATATCACACATATCCAATGCCATAGGATATTTTTTGCTCGTATTCATTGTGTTAAGGTAGTCTAGGGATGTCTTCTTAACATGACATGACAAGCGTTGTTAAATTTTTTTCAACTTGTGATGGCCTTGCATCAGTGTCTTATTATGCTCTGAAACCCTTGACCATCTGTTCCAAGCATTAACTATATTTACCTTTTAAATGAATTAAATGTGCATTGCTATGGATTTCATACCCATCACATTCCTCAAATGTTTTAATGCTAGTCCTATATGTTTCCGAAATATTCTACTTGCATGGCTATCCAAAGTGGGTACATTTCTTTTACTCACCTTTGCCATTGATCCTTTCCATATGAAATTTTTTATACCAACACATCATTTTATGTTTCTTTAATATTGATATTCTAATTCATTTCCTTCCTTTCCTTTATTTAGCATATGCTTGTGTTATGGGTGCAAAGGATATGTACTATACCTTATTTGTGTTATATATTTGTTCATTATTTTCCTTTGACATGTCCTTTTAGCACATAATCATAGGCACATATCTTGGAAACCCTTTTGTTTCTTTGATTCCAATCACCATCATTACAATACATTGAACATTATATCTTTGAAACTTCAGATTATCCTTGGAATTGTATTTTTAATAAAATGATAACATGCTTTCGAAGGAAAGTGTGAAGTTCATGTGGAAGAACTAAGCCTCCATCTTCATAAGATTTTAGTGGTGTCACTTCAATGTATCTTGCATCATTTAATGTGTATCCAAGCCATATTCACTTAAATTCTTGAAAAGAGAATGAAAGGGGGGCTTGGGGGGGGCGTGCTATCCTCCCCTTTATTGCACGGGACACAATGAGGGGAGTCATAGGGGGGATGGAAGGCCACCCTATCAGGGGGTTTGCAGTGAGACATAAGCCTCCCTACACGGGGTTTGCCACATCACCTCGGTAACTTTTTTTTTACCCTATATTTGGTGGTTGGACATACCTATGGTTTTTTGCATGGATTTCGCACATGGTTTTATGCATGATGGTTTTATGCCCATTGTATTTTGTAGATCTGGTATCTAGGGTTCATGTATTAGGGTTTGTTGATGCTTCTACATGTATAGATATGTATTATAACATTGAAAGGAATATAAAGAAAAATCAATATAGTAGTCTCGATTTTGAGATCGAGGGGAAAATCTCTGTGTCTATATGATTTATGTTTTATGCTCTTGCCATCTTTTATTTTCTACTTTTAGAGTTCCTATGCAAGTAATTTATATATAGGGCTAAAACCTTTATTTGGTATCAGAGTTGTTCCATCTTCAAGGGGAGACCTTTTCTACTAAGGGGTCTTTCCTCAGGCCTATGGTAGACCTTATTCAATGGGAGATCTACAAGATTGATTCTTGCGGTGAAGGAAGATGGTGAGTAGTGGAAAGATATAGATTGAGAAATTTAGTGGTCTATTTTTTTTGTTTTGGAAGCTCAATATGGAGGATCTACTAGTGGATAAATATTAGTGGATCGTGATAGATCCAGGTGCTAAACCAATGACAATGTTTGATGATGACTGGAAGAATTTGGATTAAAATTAAAAGAGAATAATACGATTATGTATCTTATATTTAGTATTGTTGAATGTATCAGGGGAAGCTTTGGTGAAGGCTTTGTGAGATATGTTAGGTACTTTGTGCCAATCTAAGTCTCTAGTGAATAAATTATTCATATGGAAAAACTTGTATAACCTGAGGATGAAGGATGGAGACTCAGTGACAAAACATCTGAACAACTTTAATAATGTGGTAAGTCAGTTGTTATCTATTGATATTAAAATATCATATGAAGATAAGTGCATCAGTTTGTTGTGTTCTCTACTAGATTTTTGGGATAGTCTCATTGTTTCAATAGGTAGCAATACAACTACCTTGTAGTTTCATGAAATAGTATCATCCTTACTATCAAAGAAGATGGGATGGAAAAATATGGAGGGCCAGAATGGTCATGCCTTGTCCGTATAAGGGCAGTCCCAAAACTAAAACAAAAATAAGTCCTTGAGTGGGAGATCTAAACCTAGAGGGAGGTATAAATCTCCAATAAAACCTGTAAAGGTGTTCTGGAAATGAGGAAAGGAAGGGAACTTCAAAAATCACTATATATTTAAATGTCTTGAGAATGGAAAGGGATCTGATGATTCTCCTTCTGTAGATGTGAAAACCACCTCAAATGAAGGTGCAGATGTGTACTTAGCTTCTTCTTCAAGTACACATGTAGATCATGAGGCATGGTTGATTGACTCAGGTGCATCCTTTCACTTAACTCCCCATGAGGAGTGGCTTTGTGAGTATGATAATATGATGGTGGTGATGTCTTGTTAGGGGATGATAGTGAGGTTAGAATCATTGGAAGTGGAAAACGGAAGCTGAAGTTGCAAGGTGGAACGATTAGAAAACTTTTGGGTGTTCTGCATATTCTTGCATTGGCCAGAAATTTGATTTCTATAAGCAATATGGATGATGCAGGTGCAGAAAAAGTGTTCAAGAGAGATACTTGCAATACAGTTTAGGGAGCACTAATATTAATGCATGGAATTCAGATTAGAACTCTTTACAAGCTTCTGGGTATCATTGTTATTGATTGGTGTAACTTTTTTGTGGTTCCTAGAATAACAGCATAAACTCTAGTGGTATACGGAGAAACGATGATGTTATGGAATCAAAGGCTTGGATATATTAGAGAGAAGGGACTTTGAATAATTCATGGTAATGTTATGGTAGAAGGTATGTTTAATTTCTCTTTGGATTTCAATTTATGTAAACATTATGTATATGGGAAGCATAATCGAGTGAGTTTCCCTTCTCTTACTAAGAGGGTGAAAGGGATATTAGAGCTCGTGCACAATGATGTGTTTGGATCTATGTTGGTTCCATCCCTAGGTAAGTCCATGTAATATGTATCATTTATGGACGGCTTCTCAAGGAATACATGGATATATTTCCTCTAGAAGAAATCTAAAGTTTTTGACAAGTTTAAATAATTTGAGGCTCTGGTGGAAAATGAGACAGAGAAGAAGATAAAGGTACCAAGGACAGATAATGATTGAGAGTTGTGCAAGAAGGAACTTGAATAGTTATGTAAAAACTGTGGTATAGCACGGAAAATGACTAGTTCATACACACCTCAACGAAACAAAGTTGCAAAAAGAATGAATAGGACATTGATATAAAAGACAAGGAGCATGCTCAGTGTTATTGGCTTAAGACAAGAATTCTAGGCAAAGGAAGTGGAGAATGCATGTTACCTTATCAATAGATCACCTTCATTAGTGTTGAAGGATAAGTCTCCACAAGAGGTATGGACTATTAAGAAACCCTCTCTTTTGCATCTGATGGTATTTGGTTGTGATGCATATGTACATGTTCCAAAGGACAAAAGAACCAAGTTGGATAGTAAATTTGAAATGAGCATATTTATTCGGTATAATGATGGTTGTGTATAGCTGAGATGTGGTGTTTAGAGAGGTGAAAAATGTTATTAAATATGAATTCATACCAAAGCAACTTGAGAAGATACAGTTTGAGCTAAAGGGGGGAGAATTAGACTATAGGAGAAGAGGAATCAGAAGATAAAGAGCCACAAACTCCAACTATGAGAAGATCAGTTTGAAAAAAAAAAAGCCATAAAGGTATAATCTATCTGGTTTATATTCAATATTTCCTTTATATATTACTGATGATGATTCCAGAAATATGAGGGAGGCAATAGATTCAGAGGATGGAAAACTATGGAAAGAGGCCATGGTTGATGAAATGGCATCTTTGGAAAAAAAATGAGGCTTGGGATCTGGTGGAGTTGTTGGCTCGAAGGAAACCCATTAGAAGAAAATGGGTGATTAAGAAGAAGATGAATGAAAAAGGTAAGGTGGAGAAATAAATTGTTCATCTGGCAGCAAAAGGTTATTCCGAGGTGTCGGGAATTGATTTTGGTGATATTTTTTCTTCTGTTGCCAAGGTAGCTTCTATTAGATTACTTTTATCTGGTGTTGTTGCTTTTGATTTGAAGGTAGAACAAATGGATGTGAAGACAAAATTTCTTCATGGGGATTTGGAAGAAGAGATTTACATGAAGCAACCTGAAGTCTTTGCAGTGAAGGGTAAGAAAAAACTAGTATGCATGTTAAAAAAAATTCTTTATGGGTTAAATTAGGTAGTAGGATGCAGTACTATAAATTTGATACATTTATATGGGGACTTGGCTTCACCAGAAGAAAATCAAATCGCTGTGTGTATTTTAAATTAATTGGTGACTGTCTTATTTATTTGGTCTTGTATGTGGATGATTTGTTGCTGATTGGAAATAAAAAATAAATTATCCAAGATTTGAAGACCCAAATTTCCTCCAAATTCGACATGAAAGATCTTGGTGTTGCAAACTATATTTTGGGCATGAAAATTCAATGAGATCAGGCAAAGAGGAAGATGTGGTGAAACTAGAGGAAGTATGTTGAAACAATAGTGCAGAGGTTTAATATGTAGGAGAGTAAACCAGTGAGGGTTCCTATTCCTCTAGGTGTAAAGTTATCTATGAAACAATGTCCTAAGACACAAGAAGAGGAAGAAGACATGTCATGTGTTCAATAAGCAAGTGCAGTTGGTAGCTTGATGTATGCAATGGTTTGTACTAGACTAGACAATGCACATGTAGTGGGAGTATTGAGAAAGTTTATGTCAAAACCAGGGAAGGAGCATTGGACAAAAGTGAAGCATGGTTTTAGGTATTTGTGTGGCACTAATTATTATGGTTTGTGCTACCAAGAAATAATAGGATTGGAAAGAGTTTTGGACATCTGTGGCTTTGTTGACATAGACTAGGCTGGAGATCTGGCTGAGAGAAGATCTATAAATGGGTAGGTGTTTAACGTACTTGGAGATCTAATCAGTTGGATGAGTAAGAGATATTCTATAGTGGCACATTCAACTATAAAGGTAGAATACACGACAACCACTCATGCAGGCAAGGAAACTGTTTGGTTGTAGAGATTGTGTTCACGTATGGGGTTAATACAACAGGCTATAAGGATAGAATGTGACTTCCAAAGTGAAATTTTCTTGGAAAGGAACCCTACTTATCATTCAAAGATAAAGCACATTGATGTTAAGTATCAATTTGTAATGGATATGGTTGAGGACAAAAAGGTGTTGCTGGTAAAGGTGGACACTTTGAAGAATACTACAGATGTGTTGAAAAAGTCTGTGAGCACTGAGAATTTCTCTTGGTGTAGAGAAACAATGGGTGTTGTAGGGATGGACCAATGACTAAGCTCTCATGTTGAAAGAAAACAACTGTGGAGTAGTTAAATTATCCTTGTGGACAAAGAAAATCCCTCTGGCCTAGGGGAGAGTTTCTCTAAGCCACAAACAAGACAATATAATACAAGTTTCCTTAGATTGAGAGTTGATTCAAGATCCTACCTCTTGTATAGCTAAACTTTTTTTATGAAGTCCTTATGTCTTTGCTCCAACAATCAGCTCCTTAACATCAATCAAGCACCTGAGACAAATAAACAAGAGACCAAAGTAAATGTGATAGCATACAAAATATTCAAGCTACTTAAGAGGCTAAGGAGTCTGAAGCTACCAAAAGGAATATGCAATTGACATAAGAAACAAAATATTAGTTCTTTTATTAATATGAGAAAAAAGGAAAGTACAACTTTTGCCTTAGCATTGAAGGATTTCTTCGATGTGTCTGAGTTCCAGCACCATTCTTAGCATCTAATGATTCACCTCGATCAATGGAAGTTCAAGGCTTCTGCCTCTTTGTTTCAAACCAAGCACACTACACACTTATTCTCCCTTTACAAACACAAACTCGAAGGCTAAAGATATTAATATCTTGTTGGTTATTAAAGCTCCAAAAAGACTAGTTCAGCTTGGAAAAGGAGGAGTTTATATAGCTTTGAGAGAGGGGATATGGATCCTCTTATGATGGGAGAGGCCTTATCTCTTTGTTTTGTTCCATTTTAATAGAGGAAATGAGCCAAAACAATCTTTCTCCACTCTATCTTGCCCAACCATTTACCAGACTTCTGTTCCCGAAGCTTCTAGACCTCGAATCTTTGACTCGCTTTTTAAAAGATTTCCAAAAGAAGGTGGACGCGGGTCATGAATGGCTTACCAACGCTTTCAACGCTGGGACCAATGTTAGACTTTGCAAACTGGCATAGGGAAGAAACTAAGTACTACTGTCGGTCTTGAAAACTAAGTTCGAGGGAAGATTCTTAGGAAATGATGTAAGAGGGAAATGTTCTACAGATGAAGAGGGATGTAAAGGCATCATCTTCACGATGGGAAAGAATATGACGATCACTATATAGTTCATCTAGGATCAAGGAATGGGGAGTACAGGGATAATAACAAAATGTTGTGTAACATTTTTTACCATTTACCTCTTTTACCTCATTTGGAGCAATTTTTACCCACTTGTGCCCTAAATATTCAGGAGTTGATTGCATCAGATTGAGGAGGCCAATCGAAAAAGCCTCTATTGCAGGTAAGAGTTAAGGCCCTAATCTTTGTATTCATACCTTTTTTTCATGCATTTAACCATTTTTCAAGTTTTTCAGTGATTTTTTGCAAAAAAATAGCAGTTGATTGGCGCAAGATCCAGGCACGGGATGCACCGATCGAGGTTTTTTAACATGGGCACTCATGTCATTGACTCAGGTGTTTTTAAAACAATCGAGCGAGCGTAGAGAATTGATTTTTATCAAATTCTGATCAATTTCATTGCGTTAAATCCAAAATTCCTCTTGCAAAAAATGATGTTAAGTTGAATGCATGGTATTTGTAAGAAAATTATAGCACGAAAGATGGTGATTGAGTGGAAAGAACATGAGCACAAAAGAATAGATTAATTGGCATTGGAAGATCCAAACTCTCTGGATGCATTGAGGAACTGTGGACTCCTCAAGTTCTTTCTTACAATGGGTCTTTGGGCTCAACCTAAGCTACTACAATACCTGATCAATATGTGGGACATTGGATAGGAGGTATTTGTGATCCATGATCAAGAGATGAAGCTGGAGGCTTCAGAGATTCACTTCATTACCAAACATTCCCATAGAGGTGAACTCATCCAATTGTATGGAGGTAGGCCCATTAGGGGGAGTGTGAACACGCTCCTTGCAGAACATTGTCCAGGAGCTCTGAAATCTACAAGCGACATGGTTGACATCATGACCATATGTGACCTTGTACTAAAGGTGTTGCTCTTGACCATTCACAAAGTAGCTAGGGCTCAGGAATTACACGAGTCCAACAAATTAAATTTCCAGTATGAAATAGACTGCATGACGCCTACTATCTTCAACCGGTCAGAAGCCATGAAAGTGAACTTGAAATGAATCCCGCTATTCCACTATCAGATGGTAGAGCGAAATCCGTTAATGCCACTGTTGGATGGATAAATCAATCTTGTAGATAAGGCCAATCTCCCTAGTATCAACAGATATCTAGCAACAAGCAGTACAAGCAAATTTACCTTTCTCTAAACATATTGTGGTTCATTAATAAAAACTAAAGAGTTGTTTAGACCCTACCTTAAGTCCAACGCTAGTTTGTAGTAGCCATGCTCCAACCGTCTGAAAGAGTTTCCTTTTAAGAACCTACAATCACAAACAAGCACACATCAAATAACGCTTGCATAACTAATATAATAAATCATGTTCATCATAGCGATAAAGGAATCCATGAAATAAACCATAAAACATAGCTTATTGAGAAAAATAAACTTGATTGTATTAACTTTGAAATAGAAGAACTTTACAACCTTTGGTGCCTTGATGTTGTACAAGCTCTTCCCAGGGTCCAAACAGGAATATTCTCTACTTTAACAAGCCTCACTCTCTTCCAAATGAGATCAAAATGGTATATAATCTCTCCTCTCAAAATCACAATTAGGAAGACTAAGTTCCAACAGCATTTCACCTCAAAAATATTCAGCTTTCAACCTCCTCAGTAACCAGCCCAATGCTTCATTTTATAGTGCAAAAGAAGGAGGTTACAAGTCCACCATTGAAGGGATAGAGTCCTCCTTCAAAAGAATAAGCTCCTCACATCAAGGGGTTAGCTCCTTAAGGTGTGGGATGCATGAACCTTAAAGGAGCGAACTCGCCACCTCAAGGTTCCCTCTAGAAGCTTCCAAAAATGACTCAAAGTGAGTTTTTAAGAATGTACTTGTGCCTTTTAAACTTTTACAGGGTTCCGCACCCATAATGTAGAGGCAAGGTGGTCAGGTGCATAGGGGACATGACGATTAGGTGCGGGACCGCAGGTAATGCTAAGAGAAAGTGAAGAACCAGAGTTTTAGAGATTTTTAAGGTCCTTCTCTTATTTTCAAGGCTTGATATGAAGAACTAACGTTTAAGACTTGCAAAAGAGGAAGGTATGAGTGGCGATAGACTCACACAGATTGCAGAATGTCAAGGTGACAATTTTTGTGCAACAGATTGCCCCCTAAAGTGCGAAGTCTGTAATAGATGAGGATAGCTTTTGTCATCTAAAAAGAGTGAAGTACTTTATCATTTCAAGGATCTTCCTGTGGACACCTCGGTCAGAACCTGTAAAAACATTCAATGCAATATATATATATGAACATATCATCACTGAGGTAGGCATTCCCATACTCAAATCAAAACTGACTAGAAAACTATCTAAACAGGTGATACAGGAATGATTTTGTAATACATCACAAGTATAGACATATGTAGACACAGTATGGACGTAGCCGTTTTTTTATGAATAGTCTACTGTATAATGAATAACAAAATTCCTTGTAGGATGGATGGTGGAAACTAGATCCAGGTCTTGATTTTTGCTTCCCTAACTAGTACGATTCTATCCATGTGAATGAATGTGTCAAAGTCGAACATGGTAGAAACCACTTGATTATTAGTCAATGATGTGAACTGTTAACAAGTGTGAGAGAAACCAGCAGTAATGTCAATGGCCCTCAAAGTACTCAGTACAATCCATGAAATGTGAATAAATGAGTTGAAGTCGAACACGTCACAAAATCCTTTGATTGAAGGTCAATGATGAAACCTATCATCAAAAGCGAGAAACCTACATTCAGATTCCAAGGTACTGATGATTTCTACATCATCTTTCTAGATAATGAGTTGGATTCAATAGAAAGCGGTCCATTGTAGGCAAGCCCACAACATGAAATAATAGATCAAGTTTTGAAGAAATATATTTGGCAAGGACTAACTCAGGGATGGTCAAGATGGATGACAGATATTTTGCAAATGAATGGTTTATTTGAATTGACCTCTTGAACACATAATGACACTACAGATGGTTTGGTGACAATTGACCCAAAGATAATACCCAAAAATCGGCAGAAGACTTTCAATATAGTTTGATTAATTGTTAGGCAAAGGATTTCCCAACCCAAGTGAAAAAAAGGTGTCATGTTCAAGAGTAGTTAATTGCTTTTCTAAAACACAAAGTATAACAAACAGATTCATTTTTCTCTCTTTTCCCCCACCATTCCTGGCAAGTACCTCTTTGTTTTTGACAAGCTTTAGGAGGATAACATTTTCTTCATTATAAGCTCATCCTTCGGATGAGTCCAACTTAGTTTAAAATTCGAACCCTAAGAAGGAGTGGTCCATTCCTGTTTAAAATTGAACAGGTCCTTTACTATTGAATTTTAACAAGTCCAGTATGGGAGAAACTTGGTGTTTTTCAATTTTAGGGAGTTAGAAGAAAAACTTGGGAAAACTCCATGGTTGTCCTTTTTCGTAACTTTGTGTCCCCCAAGCCCGAAAAAGTATAAAATTATACTTGAGAGAACCGCTTGACCATTACAATCAAGGAATACTTTTCATAATTAGTGACTATGATCTAAAAAAGTAAAAAAGCAATTGAAAACATGGCATTTTATAACCAATATCGAACTTGAAATGACAAAAGTCTGGTGATCTTTTCATGTTTATACGGTCAGAAAAGAGCTATAAGTGGACTATCCTTTTAATTCCATTTTAATGAGTTTAAAAAGAAAAAACTCGGCAATCTTTTCATATTTTAAAGAGGACTCCTATGTTTCTCTTTTTCGTAAATTTTGGAAAAGTCTGAAAAAGTGAAAAAGTATGCTCTTTGTTGAAAATGATCAATTCTTCCTAAAAATCCAATATTCTGCACAAAAACTCAAAACATTACTCATACCTGTTTAAAATAAATAAAAATGCATCAAAAGTTACCTTTTTAAAGTGAAAAATAAACAAATTAAAAATTCATTTATTCAAAAAAGCTTATAAAAAGGGCTTTTCTAAATTCATTTTTACCGTTTGACTTCAGAGTGAGAAGTAAGAACTTTTGGGTAACAAACTTCCTAAGAAGATTGCGGAAAATCTCACTGATGGAATCGAAAACCGTCAGCTCCAGGTAATCCACATCATCCCTATCTTGCATTTCAACTGTTTAATTTTCATTTGAGGGCTTTAAAAATTGATTTTTAAGGGAAATTTTTGTTTAAAAAACCACTCGCGGGGGTCCCCGGGTGCAACATGCGGCCCCTACGGACCCTGACATTTTCGTACAAAGGAAAAATTCGAGATTTTGCACATGTTCTTAAGGACGAGTGTGGACCTACACACTATCCCTAACTAGCGGGTGTGGACCCCACAAATTAAGTTTTTAAATGTCAATTATTTCCTTTTCCACCCGAAAATTTTGAACTAAAATATTCTAATTCGCCTTTTTTGCAATGTAGGATATACAAAATGCTCATTTGGTGGGAACAGGAACATGAAAATGTGGATCTTGTCGCATTAATTCATCCACCTACAATACGGACATTAAAAACATACGAACTATTTAAATTTTGGGCCATACCCGACATGAGGGCTCAGGTAGACTTTCTACAATGGCTGGTAGACAGGTTGAGCACACAGGACCAGTGTTTCATAATTGGGGGCCACCGGCTCAAAATCGAGCTAGAGGACATTTATTTCTTGATTGGTTTGCCCAAGAGAGGCAAACAATTATCTCTATTTGGGACTAGGCCAAGTGGCCAGTCTATCGCTAGTCTCCGACTAGAGTTTTGTAATGACCAAACTGAGGAAAAACAGATAGATATTAAGACTATCTCCTATCCTAAACTTAAAGTGATTGCACTTAACGTCCCCGGACTATGCAAGAGTACAAAATTGCATGTAGCTATCGGATCTCAAATGCGAATGGTAGTAGACTGTTATCGAGGCACCATCTTCAACTGGTGCAAGGCTGTGTTGGCGAATGTAAAAGGCCAATTGACTAGGGCAAAGAATGAACAACTAAAAATTTTTGGATATGGTTTCTTGGTTGTGAGCTTTTGCCTAGAGAGGGTCCCTATGTTGGTCCCACAAAAGCTTTCTGTTGAGGCTAGACTTCCCCGAGAGCCTAGGTTATGCGTTGGGTTGCAGTGATGGCCCGTCATCCTAAGGAGGGTACAGAGGTTGTCCGATTTCCACCTGAGTATTTTCGTTGGTTGAGGAACCAAATTTTCATGATTCAGGACTTTCCATATGCTGGGACGGCTTATCGTGGTGATCCAAACATGGCTCTTCCACGAGAAGAGCAGTGGGATGATTCAGGTAAAATCATTTTCAACATTTTCTAAATTTTAAACTTTTTTTTTTTGTCTTTAAAATCGTCCAAAACTGACAGTAAAAAGTGTTAAATGCAGATGTGGGTCTGCGGCGACCAGCTGCTCTCTAGCCCTATGAGAGAAGACACCCAGCTACAGTAGCACCGGCCCCATAGACCAATCAGCAGATACCCTCACTGAATTGGAGCATCATCTAGAGCGTTTGACAACAGATATTCCAGAGACTAATATAGATGACATTCCACTTAGGTTACAACACTATGTGATTGGGGTCCCATGAACTTTTAGGAGGTTCTTTTGTAGGCTGGCCTGAGTAGTGGTTTCTTATCGTGATCATCATCAGGGATAGGAAGATCGCCTTTGTAGACTCATACGACATTTTATATCTTTTTGTACTATCATTTTTGTTGATCATAAGGTGTTTTTCAACCTATGATGGAAGATGATGTATATTTGACACACTTCTATGCTATGATATATCACTATTACTAGCTATCTTGTATAACATGTTTATGGAATGTTTTTAAATTTACTATCTTGATTATTGCAAACGTCTATTTAACATTCGAGAAGCAACTGCATCTGCTAATGTATTTAAATATCTTGGAATATGGTGATATTCAATGTAGTCAAATTCACATTCCAAGAGGCGAACTCTAAAAAATAATCTTAATAACACTGGATTTCTAATGGCATAAACCTTGTTAAGCTATTTACAATCAATTTAGAATCTAACCTAACATTCAAACTCCGAATCCCAAATGAGATGGATTCAGATAATAACTCAATCATTGCACTATACTCTATAATTTTATTTGTTGTTTGACCCAGGCTTACCCCATGCATAGATACTAACTCATCAGAGGGTGAATAGATAACCCAAGCTACAGAAGAAATGTTTCGTGTACTATGACAAGCACCATCAACAAAACCAATGTATGTTTGAAGAGACGTCGACATTTGCAATATCAAGAGTAAAATTAAGATAAGCAGGAATAATGATAAAAACACTCTCTAAACTAGGTACACTTTCTAATCTAAAGCACACCAACTAGAAAGAAACTATTCTATAAAAAATCTCCACACCAAATTTTAAGCATAATATCTTTTCAGGTAAAGCCCATTTTTGGGTTTACCCAAAGAGACGCCATCAAAATCTACCAATTCATAGGCCCCTTTTAGCAGCTTTCGCTTGACAGCATAAGGACCATGCCACATAGGTACAAATTTTCTAGCCCCTAGCTTATCATTTGCTTGATCGTATAGTAAAACTAGGTCTCCTTCCAAAAAATTACGAGGTGTAACATTTCAGTCGTACTGAGCTTTTATTCTTTTTGCATGAGTCTCGATTGCTAATGCAACATCACATCGATTCTCATCTAGTTGAGCTAAGTACAACAAACGTTTCTCCTCTTAGAAAGTAGTTGGAAGTAATTCTATTGATATTTGCTATGACGGAATTTCGTATTCAATGGGTAACACTGCTTCCAACCCATAAACTAGCTGAAAAGGAGTGAAACCAGTTGATTTTTGACTGAGGTTCGATATGCCCAAAGTGTTGAAAATAACATGTTATGCCAATTCGACCGATGAATACCAATGATTTGTTCGATCATAGTGACTAGAACTTTATTGATTTCTTCAACCAGACCATTAGCCTGTGGGTAATATGGAGTAGAACTATCGTGAAACAGGCCAAGTTGATCTATTAGTTCAGTCATCATGATGTTTCAAAAATGACTTCCATGATCAATAATAATAGCTTGAGGAACACCAAATCTAGCAATTATATGATTGAAAACAAAAATTGCAGCAATTTTTCCGTCTACTGAAAATGTAGGCATCGCCTCAGCCCACTTGGTAAAATAATCTACTGCAAGAATGGTATATGCATGCCCCCTAGCCAAGTGAGGGTTAAATGTAATGAATTCTATACCCCACTTTGCGAAAGGACCAACGACAATTATAGTTTGGAGAGGAGCAGGTGGAGCATGCATCTTTCGATCAAAAAGTTGGCAATTGTGGCATTTTCGGACTGCATTGATACAATCTTTAAATAAGGATGGCCAGAAATAACTAGCGCACAATATCTTTTGGGTTGTGGCATACCCAGACATATGACCACCACATGCTCCAGAGTGACAGTCATTTAAAACCTTTTTATCTTCTTCATGAATTATTCAACGTCGAAAAACAGAATCTGTCCCACATTGATAGAGTGTATCTCCAATAATATTGTACTGTTGGGATTGGAAAGGTATTTTCCTTCGTTGAGATCATGAGATTTCAGGCTGAAAAGATTGTGTTTGGGGATAGACAATTATATCTCCATACCATGGATCAAGAGTACTAATAAGAAACAAGAATTCATCTGCCAATGGATTCTTCCGCCACAATTTCAGTATCAGTACGCGGGAAATCACACATCAGTTCTGCAAAAACCAAAGATTTCTTTGTCTTGGAATTTTCAAATTCCAAGTCAAACTCCAGTAGGATAACTATCCATTTGGAATACTTGCCCCCTAGCAATTTTTTAGTCAAAATATACGTCATAGGGTTACAGTCAGAAATTACCGTGGTTTTGCGTAGTAAGATGTAGTGACGAAATCTTTGGACAGCTTGAACAGCTGCCAAGGCCAATTTCTCCACATGCGAATATTTAAGCTCAGTCAGATTCAAAGTTCAACTAAGATAGTAAATCACATGTTCATTGTTGAATTCATCTTCTTAAACTAAAACCATACCAATGGTGGAATGAGAAGCGACGAGGTACAAAAAGTAATCCTGGTTGTCTTTGGGAGGATGCAATAATGGTGCATGGGTCAACGTGTGTTTTAGTTCGTCACAAGATTTGTTAGCTATCTCATCCCAAAAGAATGGAGTATTCTGTTTCAACAACCTGGTAAAACCTTTCGTTATCTTAGCGTAGTTAGGAATAAAATGACGTAAAATATTTGCTTTCCCTTGCAAACTTTGGAGTTGGTGAAGAGTCGAAGGCAAAGGTAATTTGACAATAGCTTCAATCTTCGAGGGATCGACACGAATGTTGGATTTTGAGACAACAAATCCTAGTAAATGACCCGTTTCTATACAGAAAACACATTTGTGTGGATTCAGCCTAATTCGATAATGCCTACATCTCATAAAGATTGCTTGTAAATGAGTGATATGATTGGCTCTATGTAATGAATGAGTAGGTAAATCATCGAGATAAGGTTGCACAATGTGCTTGATGTCATGAAATGCATAAGACATAGCCCTTTGAAAAGTTTCTCCGACGTTCTTCAATCCGAGAGGTAATTTGCAATAAGAAAATGTCCCCCATGGACAAATGAAAGTCGTATTAGGTTAATCAGTAGGGAGTATGTTGATTTGATTGTAACCGGAAAAGCCATCCATAAAGGAGAACATTTCACTACCGGCAAAATCATCAATAATTTGACCAATATAGGGGGTTGGATAATTGTGTTTAGGACAAGCTCGATTAATATCCCTATAATCAATACATATTCTTATCGTTCTTTGCTTTTTGTTAGCAGGAACAATATTCGATACCCAATCCGTTAAGGGAATTGGATAAATGAAACCTGCTCAAAGAAATTTCTCAACTTCAGCTTTAATAGTAGCAGCTTTTTTGGATGTATCTGACACAAACGTTGCCAAACAAGTTTAGCATCTGGGTAAGTTTTAATTTCATGAACAACAATTGATGGATCGATTCCTAGCATTTCTTCATATGACCAGGCAAAAACGTTGCGGAATTCTTGAAATAGGGATTTATAAGTTTGGATTTCCTCGTCTGTACAAGAAACACCTATATGAATGTTTTCAATAATTCTGGGTTTCACTGAAATGTCAATAGGAACCGTTCGAGAAATATTTCCCAAGTTCAACTCAGAATCAGGATGTTGCAATGGATTTTGTGGTTCTTTGACATAATCAACGGTAAAAATAGATGAGAAATCATTTTTAAAATGATCAAGCTCAGGTAAAAAGGAAGATCAATGATGAAGATCTTCCCATGGTAAATCATCAATAGACAAAAGTTCATGAATATGCTTATCAGTATGAACAGGATCAGAAAGAGTTGTTGAATCTAAGGTTGAGATTGAAAGTGATTCCCCATGGACCACATTCATTGGATCAGATTTGGTTGAACAAGAGTTGGAGAATGACTTTACAGCCTGATATGCAACTTCAAATGGAATCAAAGGCATTGCAACACGAAATGAGTCCACCTCAGAATCAGAAGGTACGATCCAAGGATCATCAAAAGCAATAGTGTTCAATGAAATCATCTAAATAGTTGCAAACGAAGGTGATACGTTAGGAGGAGGAAATGAAATTCCTAGTAAACCAGAATCTTTAATCAAACCTATCCCAATATCCTCGTAAGGGATAGTTGTTTTACCGACATGTTGAATACTATCAGAAGAGGCTGGGTCGGATGAAAAATAAGTTAATTAGTCTATTGCAACGATCTTTCCATTATGAGGAAACTTAATAAGCTGAAAGACCGATGAAACAACAACAATCATAGCGTAAGACCAACTACGACCCAAAAGAAGGTTGTAATCTAGAGGGGCATCAACCACTTCCACATCTAGATTTACAGTTTTGCCTTCAACCCCTATAGATAAATCTTGCAAAATACCAAAAGGATAAAAGCCTCGGCCATCAAAAGCCTTTAAAATCGTCAGGGATTAATTGAGCATAGGAGAACCAAGTGATCTCGAACATTGGATCGACATAATACACGTAGAAGCTCCCTCATCAATCACAGTCTGAAAGCAAGGTCTATTTTTTACTAACACTAGGATTCGGAAAGCCATTTGATGAGGTAGGCAAGGTGTACTATTTTCTAAATCAAAGATTATAAGGTTGGAATCCTAAATATCAACAACTCCTATTGCAGACAATAGCAACTTACACTGTGTTGGGCATGATTGCAGCACCTCCAAAGCCAACATTGTTGAAGGGGAAATAGCTAAGTCTTCAACAATATTATAGTTCTGAGCAGCTCTCACATGTGGATTGAAAGATAATTTCCAAAGTATACCTTTAGCAGGCGGTTTGATTACTAAGTCTACGTTAGGTTTCTCGATCTATAGCGGATCAAAACCAGAAGGAGTTGAGGTTGATGGTTTGAATTAGAAGATTCTGCTTCTTTACCACCAACAGGATTCTTACTACCATAATCTTGTGATCGTGTCACAATCCTGACATGGGACATCATCATAATGGGTTCTTTTGAGGCATTTGAGGAAGAACCTATCATCTTATTATCTTAACTAGGAAAGGGATCCTTCAAGACAGCAGGCATTTGAGAACCTTTGACGATTTTTGAAACCTCAGCTTGATGTGGGCAATCTCTTGTAAAATGCTCCTCATCACAAATGAGACAAGGATAGCGAGGTTTACGTTTCTCGTCAGTAGGTTCATTTTTATCTAGTTCCTCTTTTGAGTTTTGTTTATTTTTCTTCTTCCCCTTCTTTTTACTGCTAGATTTTGATTTGGTCGTAGATGATTCTACAACATGGATATCGGCAGGAATTTCAGCAAAAGAATCTCTTATCGGGGAAGCTAGTAAAGTTATAATAGGAGAAGCATGCTTTGAAGATTTATTCTTGCTTTTGGTACTAACTGAACCAATCATACCATCAGTGGCATGAGACCCTGAAGGAGCTGCAGTTATTTGATTTTGTTTCGAAAGGTCGGGGATTTTTTCGTGTAAAGTACCTGACTATGTATAAACGAGGTCAAGGTACTAGGCTTCAGCAATTACTTGCTCTTCAGTAATAACTCCTACCTTAGCTACGTCCTCAGTGATTTTAGGTAATAATGATTTAACAAACCATTCTGCCAAAAAAATTTCTGGAATAAAAGCTTTCACTAAACGTCGTCGATGTCTCCATTCATGAATATGATCTAAAATATATGTGGACGTTGACTATTTTAATGAAGTTAATAATTCACTGCCATTGTCATATCTGACATGCAACTGAAAATGAGTTAAGAAAGAGGTGCCTAACTGACTAAAATTATAAAAACAGCCTCGTGGTAACTCAATGTACCATTTGGTAGCAAGACCAATCAGAGTGCGTTAAAAAAGACGTAAGTGAATTGAATCATCGATAATGGAATTGGATGCACACAAGAGGTGATAAGTTATCACATGATTTGATGGATCTTCTCCTGACTTACCCTCAAACTTTTGGATATCATTAGGCAACTTATTAGGCATTGGCGATGGATATGGAATATAGTAAATTGGATTGTTCGTAAGGTGCGACAAATCAGGTAAATTCAAAGTTGCAATAAAAGGTAACTGACAGTTAGGGTCTCGAAAACCTTGGGTCACAAGACCAGATCTATAAGGAGGACACCAAGGATAACCTGGAATTGGATTTGCATTAGGAATATTATATCCTCACAGAAAACTAGGATTAACTGGACCAAACTGGGGTCGTTGAGGTTGTTGATAAGTATATCCAGGGTATGGTTGATACTAACAAACTGGGCTTTGCACAACAGGACTGAACTGGTACCATCCCTGGAATGGTTGATAAGTGAATTGTGGTTGACTTGTGACAACTGTACTTGGACTAGGTTGTCCTGCAGGCATCTGAACCGAAGTCTGAACCTTAGGTCCTGACCGTGGTAAAGAGGTCTGAGGAGTTGATGCAAGAATAGCAGAAACCGGAGCTGCTGCTACTCCAGAAGTAGGTGTGGTAGATTGAACAGAAGTTGTAGTAGTTGCAGCAACAGTTCGAGGTGAACTAGGCCCAGGCTAATGAACTACACTAGGTGCAGAAGTTTGAACAGTAGGCTGGATAGGTTGTTGGGTTGGACCAGAAACCAAAGGTTGTCTAGTTTGACTTGATAACTGCACATTAGGTTGCAAAATCTATTAAGTTTGAGATGGATCCCACACCATGTTCATTCTAGGGTATGGACCCATAAAAGGTTGAGAATATTGAGGACCATAACCAGGTTGAGTGTAGGGCTGATAATTTAGAGGTACATTTCTAGCTCCTTGTACAAGTGGTTGACCAGAAGGCGGTTGGAAACCTTGAGTTGGGTACTGACCTTGAGGTTGATAACCTTGAGGCACGTATTAAAACTGGGGTTGACCTTGAGGTATATATTGATACTAGAGTTGACCTTGAGGTATATACTGAGTCTGGAGTTGACCTTGAGGTATGTACTCTTCCGAAGGTATGTACTGTCCTTGAGGTTGCCCCCCAGGCGATATTTGACTACCTTGAGGTTGCCCCCCAAGCGGCAATTGAATACCTTGAGGTTTCCCCCCAGGTGGTAACTGACTACCTTGAGGCTGCCCTCTAGGTGTTAACTGACTAACTTGAGGTTGCCCTCGAAGCGATAATTGACTACCTTGAGGTTGTGGATTTGGAATAGTACCAGACATCATAATAATTTCTTCTACACTCAACGGTGAAGTTCCGTTATTAATAGTTGATACCCCATGTTCAATTGGTTGAGGGGATGCACCTGAAAAAGTACCAGTAAGTGATTGATACCCACAAGGAATAAAAGGACCGCCATATAAAATTGTTTCCAGTGTTTGAGAAAACATGGATGACTGTTTTGACATATTCGAAGGAGGATAATAACCGCTAGGCATAGGATGAAAAGGAATACGAGGTGGTGAAAAAGCAAGACCCAGATTTTCTAAAAAGTTTGTCAATGATACGTACCAAGCGTCACTTCTAAAAGGACTGTAGAAGATTGATTCATGCTCCCTAAGTTCTAAAGTTGGTTGATTTTCGGGGAGAGTTGTATCTTCATCTGGACTAACAAGTTCTTCAATAGAAATGAGTCCAAAAGGAAGATTTTGGGTAATGAAACTTCCTACCGTGGGTGAACCAGGACCACTAGAAGTTGGAGAAGAAAATCCTGAAGATGCAGTAGTAGCAGGTTCGGTTTCAGGTTCAAAAATTTTAGGTTCCTCAATTAATTCACTAGTAGGAGAAATACTACCAGTAACTTTGGAAAATGAAATCGATTCAGAAATATACTCTGTTGCTTGAACTTGATAATCAGGATTAATAATTAAAGTTGATTCTCTGACTTCTAGTGACCCAACTCTACTATCACTAGGTGATATAAGAGTTCGTAGACCTTCAAGCTGACTTGGTGTATATTCGGGAGGTTGCCCCCAAAGTCTATGGGATTGTCTCGATAATTCAGCCACGATTAAATATTTAATTACTTCACACACAAACAAAGAAAATCTCCATAAAACCACCTAGAGTCTCTAAAGAACCAAACAAAAGAATCACACCCCTAAAAAATCTAAGAGCTCAAACCACACACAAACAGTAACTTTTCGTACCAAAAACACTAGTTGGTGATGAAATCCAACGTCGCAGATTTCAATACAGAAATGGCGGTTGGAACAGTTACCCTGAAAACCTACTTAATGAAACAGACTAGCACAAGTTTCTTCACAAAACCATCTCGACTGGAGAGAACCCCACAGAGAGTCCAAGTGAGTCTAGTCAACGCCTATTCCAAGGGCAGTGAGACCCGTCCTTCACTGTCACCTTAGGAAAGAATCTTAAGATTATGGTCACTAAGGTTACCAACAGTAACAAATACAACTGGGGGAACAGTGTATGATCCGATCTATGCGCAAGGGCAGAGTAACAAATCTAAATCCCCTTGAAGGATCCTCGACATGATCAATCTGAGGTTTACCAAAAAGTGACCCCAGGCTCCTCGACAATGGTTAATCTGAGGATTTCCGTTTTTAATACTCGCAAATCTGTTATCTTTCCTTATGAGACAGACTTGATTGTCTCAAAGGTTCGGACATAATCTCGTGATTGACTCCTTTAAGAGGAGCTTCCCAAATTATATCAATTACAATTATATTTATTTCCTACCGCAAGATATATTTAGTTGTTTGTTTTAACCATCTTGGAGAGTTAATTACTCCCTACTCCAAGATACTAGCCTAAGCTATATTGGTGATAAGAGCCCTAGAAATAAAAATATTGCTAGATCAATTTTAATTAAGCATTACTTTTATGGGTTGTTTCTTATGTCAATAGGCATGGAGATGGAACTTTGATGGTGTGAAGACTCCATCCCAAAAACACTAAAAATGAACCTAAAATGATAAAAAATTCATTTTTCCTTCAATGAATTTCTAGCTAAAAGAAAAAGTTGAGAATGCAATTCTTTGAAAAACAAAACTTTCCTTCAATATGTAAATGAAAATAAAATCTTTTTCTTTTTCAATAAACTCAAAACGAGACTACTAATTATTCTCATAAAAATAAATCCCTTTTTCTTTTTCAACACTCAAAACTACATAAAACAATTCTTTCAAAAGAGATTCTACGATTTCTAGAAAAACACTCAAAACTATGAAAAACTAATCTGGAGATCTAAAAACTTCTAAAACCCTAATTGAAATAAAAGTTTCAAATTTTTTTGAGGACGTTTTACTTAGTTATTCAATAAAATAAAGATAAATTCATTCAGAATAACAAATCAATCAAAAAGCGCACATCTATGTTTTCTTTTTTAAAAATGAAATTCACAACTTATGACCAAGTTCGTTTCAAGATTTGCAAAGGGAAATGAAATATATTTCTCACCAAGGGAAGATTTCACAAACCAACTAGACTCATCAGGAAGACAAAAAGTACGAGGGTGATCTAAGGTTTCTTAGGCTTCCAATCTTTAAGTCACTACAGAGATCGAGTGAAAATCAATCCAGGTATGCAAAACTTCTAGAAAATCATCTAAGACAAAAACACCAATAGAAATTACTTGCAAGAGACTTTTGATAGGACACATGTAGATCTGGGTAGAAACTAAAAGTCGTAAATAAATCCTAAACTTAAATGGATGAAAAGATTTTAGGTTTTTCAAAAATTTTGACAAGGTCTGCAGGCTTCCAGTATAACTAGATGCAGTACCGCCCTATGCAGTAAAAGAACAGTGCAGAGATGTCTGCACTGTATTGTAAACAGAACATGCAGTCCTCTTGAAAATTTTGAAAAAACAAAAAACAATCAAAAACCTAAAAACTACCCAATCCCACACACATCAAGAAAAAGCCAGAAACAAGAATAAGTTTCTCAAGTCAAAGGTAAAGGAAAATAAAAAAACCAAATTCAGTTCCCAGGTGGAGTCACCAATTTGTTGGCCGGATAAATTGATCTTGCAGACAAGGCCGATCTCCCTAGTATCAACAAATATCTAGCAACAAGTAGGACAAGCAAATCTGCCTTTCTCTAAACATATTGTGATTCGTTAATAAAATCTAAAGAGGTGTTGTTGCATAAAAATTGTCACTTTGACATTCTACAATCAATATGAGTCTATCACCACTCATACTTACCTCCTTTGCAAGTCTTAAACCTCAATTCTTCATATCAAGATTTGAAAATAAGAGAAAGTCCTTAAAAATATCTAAAACTCTAGTTTCACACTTTCTTTTAGCATTACCTGCGATATCGCACCCATTGGTCATGTCCCCTGCACCCCTGACCGCTCTGTCTCCGTGTTATGTGTGCGAACCCCTCTAAAAGTTAAAAAGGCGCAAGTACATTCTTAAAAACTCACTTTGAGTCAATTCTGGAAGCTTCTAGAGGGAATCTTGAGCTAGCAAGTTCGCTCATTGAGGGTTCATGCATCCCATTCCCTAAGGAGCTAACCCCTTGATGTGAGGAGCTTATCCCTTTGAAGGAGGACTCTATCCCTTCAATAGTGGACTTGTAACCTCCTTCCTTTGCACTATAAAATGAAGCATTGGGCTGGTTACTTGTGAGGTTGAAAGCTAAATATTTTTTAGGGTAAATGCTGCTGGAACTTAGTCTTCCTAATTGAGCTTTTGAGAGGAGAGATTACATACCTTTTGATCTCATTTGGAGGAAAGTGAGGCTTGTCAAAGTAGAGGAGATTCTTGTTTGGACCCTAGGAAGATCTTGTACAGCATCAAGGCACCAAGGTTGTAAAGTCTTTATATTTCAAAGTTAATACAGTCAAGTTTATTTTTCTCAATAAGCTGTGTCTTATGGTTTATTTCATAGATTCCTTTATCACTATGATAAACATGATTTATTATATTAGCTATGCAGGTGTTCTTTGATGTGTGCTTGTTTGTGATTGCAGGTTATTAAAAGGAAACTTTTTGGAGCTGTTGGAGCAAGGCTACCACAAACTAGCGTTGGACTTAAGGAAGGGTCTAAAACACCTCTTAGTTTTTATTAATCAATCACAATATGTTTAGAGAAAAGTAGATTTTCTTGTCCTGCTTGTTGCTAGATATCAGCTAATACTAGGGAGATCGGTCTTGTCCGCAGGAACAATTTATCCGATTAACAAATTGGTGACTCCACTAGGGACGAGATTTGATTGTTTAAATTTTCCTTTGTCTTTGATTTGAGAAACTTGATTTTCGATTTCTGGTTTTTGCTTGATGTGTGTGGGATTGGGTAGGTTTTAGGTCCTGGATTGATTTTTTGTTTTTTAGAAATTTTTACGAGGACCGCACTTTCTGTTTGAGTTGCAGTGCGGACCTCTCCGCACTGTTACTTTACTGCACAGAGTGGTACCACACCTAGTTTTATCGGAGGCCTGTGGACCCTGTCAAAATTTTTGAAAAGCCTAAAATATTTTTGTCTAGTTAAGTTTAAGTTATTTTTATTACTTTTAGTTTCTGCCTAGATCTACATATATCCTGTCAAAAGTCTCTCGTAAGTAAGTTCTATTGGTGTTGTGTTTTAGATGAATTTCTGGAAGTTTTTGCATGCTTGGATTGGTCTTCACTCGGTCTTTGCAGTGACTTAAAGCTTAGAAGCCTAAGAAACGTTAGATCACGCTGGAATATTTTGTCTTCTTGATAAGTATGACTAGTTTGTGAGATCTTCCTTTGGTGATAAATAGATTTCGTTTCTCTTTGCAAATCTTTGAATGAACTTGGTCATAAGTTGTGAATTTCATTTTTATAAAGAAAATATAGTTGGGTGTCTTTTCATTGATTTGTTTTGCTGAATGAATTAATCCTTAGTTTGCTGAATAACTAAGTAAAACATCCTCAAAAACATATGAAGCTTTTATTTCAATTAGGTTTTTAGAAGTTTAGATCTCAAGATTAGATTTTTCATAGTTTTGAGTGTGTTTTCTAGAAATTTCAGTTTCTCTTTTGAAAGAATTGTTTTCTGTAGTTTTGAGTGTTGAAAAGAAAGTGGATTTATTTTGTGAGTGTAATTAGTAGCTTCATTTTGAGTGTATTGAAAAGAAAAAAAGTTTTTCTTTTTATTTATATGTTGAAGGACAGATTTGTTTCTCAAGAAATTGCATTCTCAACTGTTCCTTTAGCTAGAAATTTATTGAAAAGGAAAAGAATTGTTTATCATCTTAGATGCAATTTTTAGTGTTTTTTGGAGTTGAGTCTTCACACCACAAAGTTTAATCTCCATACCTTTTGACTTAAGAAAAAACCAATAAAAATAACGCTTAATTAAAATTCATCTAGCAAACTTTTTATTTCTAAGGCTCTTATCACCAACATAGCTTAGGCTAGTATCTTAGAGTAGGGAGTAATTAACTCTCCAAGACAACTAAAACAAACAAGTAGCTGTATCTTGCAGTAGGAAATAAATCAAATTGTAATTGATATAATCTGGGAAGCTCCTCTTAAAGGATTCAATCATGAGATCATGTCCGAACCTTTGAGACAATCAAGTCTGTCTCATTGGGAAAGAGAGAAGATTTGCGCGTATTAAAAATGGTAAACCTCAAATTAACCATTGTCGAGGAACATGGGGTCACTTGTTGGTAAATCTCAGATTAATCATGTCGAGAAGACTTCAACGGGATTGAACTTTTCTACTCTGCCCTTGTGCAAAGATCGGATCGTAGACTATTCCCCCAGTTGTATTTGTTACTGTTGGTAACCATAGTGACCATAATCCTAAGATTCTTTCCTAAGGTGATGGTGAAGGACGAGTCTCACTGTACCTAGAAAAGACATCGACTAGACTCACTTGGACTCTCTGGGGGGTTATCTTCACTCGAGACGGTTTTGTGAAGAAACTTGTGCCTGTTTGTTTCATTAAGCAGGTTATCGGGGTAACTTTTACAACTGCCATTTCTGTATTGAATTCTGCGATGTTGGATTTCATCACCAACTAGTGTTTTCAGTCCGGAAAATTACCATTTGTGTGTGGTTTGAACTCTTAGATTGTTAGGTGTGTGATTCAATTATTTGGTTCTTTAGAGACTTTAGGTGGTTTTATTGAGATTTTCTTTGCTTTCGTGTGAAGTAATTAATTAATTAATCATGGTTGAATTACCGAGACAATCTCGTAGACTTCGGGGGAAGCCTCCCGAATATACACCAAGTCAGCTTGAAGGGCTAAGAGCTCTTGTCACACCTAGTGAAATTTGAGTTGGGTCATTGGAGGCTGGAGAATCATCTTTAATTATTCACCCTGATTATCAAGTTCCAACAATAGAGTATATTTCTGAACCATTTTTATTTTTTTTTTCGAAGTTACTGGTAGTTTTTCTTCTACTAGTGAATTAATTGAGGAAGCTGAAATTTCTGAACCTGAAAATGAACCTGTTGCTACTCCATCCTCAGGATTTGCTTCTCCAGTTTCTAGTGGTCCTGGTTCACCTAGTGTAGGAAGTGTCATTACCCAAAATCTTCCTTCTGGACTCATTTCTATTAAAGAACTTGTTAGTCTAGATGAAGATATATCTCTCCCTGAAAATCAGCCAACTTTAGAACTAAGGGAGCATGAATCTATCTTTTACAGTCCTTTTCGAAGTGACACTTGGTATGTATCATTGATGAACATTTTAGAAAATCCGTGTCTTGCTTCTTCACCACCTCATATTCCTTATCATCCTATGCCCAGGGGTTATTAACCTCCTTCGAATATGTCAAATTGGTCATCCATGTTTTCCCAAAATCCGGAAACATTTTTCTATGGTGGTCCTTCTGTTCCTTCTGGGTATCAGTCAGTTTCTAGTACTTTTTCAGGAGCGTCTCCTCAACCCATCGAACATGGGGTATTAACTGGTAATAATGGAACTCCATCGTTGAGCGTAGAAGAAATTCTTATGATGTCTAGTGCTATTCCAAATCCACAACCCCAAGGTAGTAAGATACTACCAAAGGGGAAACCTCAAGGTAGTCAGATACCACCTGGAGGGCAACCTCAAGGCAGTCAAATTCCGCCTGGGGGGCAACCTCAAGGTAGTCAAATACCGCCTCGAGGGCAACCTTAAGGATAGTATATACCTTAGGGATGGTACATGCCTCAAGGTCAACCCCAGACTCAATATATGCCTCAAGGTCAACCCCATACTCAGTATATGCCTCAAGGTCAACTCTAGTATCAATATATACCTCAAGGTCAACCCCAGTTTCAGTACGTGCCTCAAGGTTATCAACCTCAAGGTCACTACCCATCTCAAGGTTTCCAACCACCTTCTAGTCAACCATTTGTTCAAGGAGCTGGAAATGTACCTTTAAATTATCAGTCCTACACTCAACCTGGTTATGGTCCTCCACATGCTCAACCTGTTATGGGTCCTTACCCTGGAATGAATATGATGTGGGATCCATCTCAAACTCAACAGATTTTGCAACCTAATGTGCAGTTGTCATCTCAACCTGGACAATGTTTAGTTTCTGATTCAACCCAGCAACCCATCTAGCCTACTATTCAAACGTCTGCACCTGGTGTAGCTCATCAGTCTGTGCCTAGTTCGCCTCGAACTCCACCTCAAATGATTGCTGCAACTACTGCAGCTTCTGTTCAATCTACCCCACCTACTTCTGGTGTATCGACAGCTCTGGTTTCTACTGTTCCTGTATCAACTCCTAATTCCTCCTTACCCCAGTCTGGACCTACAATTCAGACTTCGATTCAGATGCCTGTAGGAAAACCTGGTCCAAGTATGGTTGTCACAAGTCAACCGCAATTTACTTATCAACTATACTAAGGAAAATATCAATATGGTCCCACTGTGCAAAGCCCAGTTTATCAGTATCAACCGTACCCTGGGTATACATATCAACAACCTCAACCTGAACAACCCCAGTTTGGTCCAGTTAATCCTGGTTTTCCAGGAGGATATAATATTCCTAATGCAAATCCAATTCCAGGTTACCCTGGGTATCCTCCTCCTGGAGCTGGTGTTGTGACCCAAGGTTTTCGAGACCCTAACCATCAGTTACCATTTATCGCAACTTTGGATTTACCTGACTTGTCGCACCTTACAAATGATCCAATTTATTATCTTCCGTACTGGCCGCCAATGCCTAATAAGTTCCTCAGTGATATCCCAAAGTTCGAGGGTAAGCCAGGAGAGGATCCGTCGAATTATGTGATGACTTATCACCTCTAGTGTGCATCAAATTCCATTATAGATTATTCAATTCCCTTATGGCTTTTTCAACGCACTCTAATTGGTCTCGCGGCTAAGTGGTACATTGAATTGCCACGAAGCTCTTTTTATAATTTTAGTCAGTTAGCTACTTCATTCTTAACTCATTTTCAGTTTCCTGTTAGATATGACAATGGAACTAAATTATTAACTTCATTAAAACAGTCAACGTCTACATATATTTCAGACCATATTCATGAATGGCGATGTCGATGACGTTTAGTGAAAGTTTTTATCCTGGATCAAATTTTGGCAGAATGGTTTGTTAAATCATTATTACCTAAAATCACCGAGGATGTAGCTAAGGAAGGAGTAGTTACTGAAGAGCAAGTAATTGCTCAGGCTCAGTACCTTGACCTCGTTTATACGCAGTCGGGTACTTTACATGAAAAATCCCTGATGTTCCCAAACAAAATCAAATAACTGCAACTTCTTCAGCGTCTCATGCCGCTGATGGTATGATTGGTTCAGTTAGTACCAAGAGTAAGAAGAAATCTGCAAAGAATTCTTCTCCTATTATAACTTTACCAGATTCCCTGATAGGAGAAGCTTTCGCTGAAGTTCCTGCCGATATTCATGTCGTAGAATATTCTACGGCCCAATCAAAATCTGGCGGTCAAAAGAAAGGGAAGAAGAAAAATAAACAAAACAAAAAAGAGAAACCCGATAAAACTGAATCTACTGACAAGAAACGTAAACCACACTATCCTTGTCTCATCTGTGACAAGGATCACTTTACAAGGGATTGTCCACATCGAGCTGAGGTTTTGAAAATCGTCAAAGGTTCTCAAACGCCTACTGTCTTGAAGGATCCTTTTCCTAGTCAAGATAGTAAGATGATAGGTTCTTCCTCAAATGCCTCAGAAGAACCAATTATGATGATGTCCCATATCAGGATTGCGATGCGATCGCAAGATTATGGAAGTAAGAATCCTATTGGTGGTAAGGAAGCAAAATATTCTAATTCAAACCCATCAAATTTGACTCCTTCTGGTTTCGATCCGCTATAGATCGAGAAACCTAATCTAGACTTAGTAATCAAACCACTTACTAAAGGTATACTTTAGAAGTCAGCTTTCAATCCACATGTGAGAGCTGCTTAGAACTATAACATTGTTGAAGATTTAGCTATATCCCCTTCAACAATGTCGGCTTTGGAGGTGATGCAATCATGTCCGGCACAACGTAAATTGCTTTTGTCTGCTATAGGAGCTGTTGATATTCAGGATTCCAATATTATAATCTTCAATTTAGAAAATAGTACACCTCTCTTACCTCATCAAATGGCTTTCTAGATCCCAGTGTTAGTAAAAAATAGACCTTGCTTTTGGACTGTGATTGATGAGGGAGCTTGTACGTGTATTATGTTCATTTAGTGTTGGAGATCGCTTGGTTCTCCTACACTCAATCAATCTTCAACAATTTTAAAGGATTTTTATGGCCGAGGGTTTCATCCTTTTGGCATTTTGCAAGATTTACCTTTAGGGGTGGAAGGAAAAACTGTTAAGCTAGATGTGGAAGTGGTTGATGCCCCTCTAGATTACAACCTTCTTTTGGGTCGTAGTTGGTCTTAAGCTATGACTACTCTTGTTTCAACGGTCTTTCGGCTTATTAAGTTTCCTCATAATGGAAATTAACATACTCCCTACTAATAAACCGAAAATGACTTTCATTTGTCCATGGGGGACATTTTCTTATTGTAAATTACCTTTTGGATTGAAGAATGCCAGAGCAACTTTTCAAAGTGCTATTTCTTACACATTTCACGACATCAAGCACATTGTGCAGCCTTATCTTGATGATTTACCTGCTCATTCATTACGTAGAGCCGATCATCTCACTCATTTACAAGCCATCTTTATGAGATGTAGGCATTATCGAATTAGGCTGAAACCACACAAATGTGTTTTCTATATAGAAACAGGTCATTTACTAGAATTTGTTGTCTCAAAAGCCAACATTCGTGTCGATCCCTCAAAGGTTGAAGCCATTGTTAAATTACCTCCGCCTTTGACTCTTCGCCAATCCCAAATTTTGCAAGGGAAAGGAAACTTTTTACATCAATTCATTCTTAACTACGCCGAGATAACGAAAGGTTTTACTAGGTTGTTGAAACATAACACTCCATTCTTTTGGGATGAGATAGCTCAGAAATATTTTGATGCACTTAAACACGCGTTGACTCATGCACCGTTATTGCATCCTCCCAACTACAACGAGGACTACTTTTTGTACCTCGCCGCTTCTCATTCCACCATTGGATGGTTTTAGTCCAAGAAGATGAATTCAGCACTTAACATGTGATTTACTATCTTAGTCGAACTCTGAATCCGACTGAGCTTAAATATTCGCATGTGGAGAAATTGGCCCTGGCAGCTGTTCAAGTTGTCCAACGATTTCCTCACTACATTCTACTATGCAAAATCACAGTAATATCTAACTATAACCCTATGACGTATATTTTGACTAAAAAATTGCTAGGGGGCAAGCATTGCAAATGGATAGTTATCCTGCAGGAATTTGACTTGGAATTTGAAAAATCCAAGGCAAAGAAATCTTTGGTTTTCGCGGAACTGATGTGTGATTTCCTGCGTACTGATACCGAAACTCTGGTGGAAGAACCCATTGCAGATGAATCCTTGTTTCTTATGAGTACTCTTGATCCATGTTATGGGGATATATTTTTCTATCTCCAAACCCAATCTTTTCAGCCTGAAATCTCATGATCTCACTGAAGGAAAATACGTTTCCAATCCCAACATTACCATATTATTGGAGATACACTCTATCATCATGGAGTGGATTCTGTTTTCCGTCATTGTCTAACTCATCAAGAAGCTGAAAAGGTTCTGAATGAATTTCACTCTAGAGCATGTGGCAGTCATATGTTTGGGTATGCCACAACCCAAAATATATTGTGCGCTGGTTATTTCTGGCCATCCTTATTTAAAGATTGTATCAATGCAATCCGAAAATGCCACAATTGCCAACTTTTTGATCGAAAGATGCATGCTCCACCTGCTCCTCTCCACGCTATAATTGTCATCGGTCCTTTCGCAAAGTGGGGTATCGACTTTATTACATGTAACCCTCACTTGGCTAGGGGGCATGTGTATATCATCCTTGCGATAGATTATTTTACCAAGTGGGCCGAGGCGATACCTACATTTTCAGTAGATGGAAAAAATGTTGCTATTTTCATTTTCAATCATATAATTTCCAGGTTCGGTGTTCCTCAATTGATTATTACTAATCGTGGGAGTCATTTTCGAAACATCATGATGACTAAACTAACAGATCAGCTTGGCCTGCGTCACAATAGCTCTACTCCATATTCCCCACAAGCCAATGGTCTGGTTGAAGCAATCAACAAAGCTCTAGTCACCATGATCCGACGAATCATTGGTATTCATCGGTCGAATTGGCATAACATGTTATTTTCAGCGCTTTGGGCGTACCGAACCTCAGTCAAAGCATCAATAGGTTTCACTCCTTTCCATCTTATTTACGGGTTCGAAGTGGTGTTACCCATTGAATGTAAAATTCCATCATTGCAAATAGCCATAGAATTACTTCCAGCCACTTCCAAAGAGAAAAAACGTTTGTTGTACTTAGCTCAATTAGATGAGAATCGACGTGATGCTGCATTAGTAATCGAGACTCATGCAAAATGGATAAAAGCTCAGTATGATTGTGATGTTACACCTTGTAATTTTTTGAGAGGAGACCTAGTCTTATTATACAATCAAGCAAATGATAATCTAGGGGCTAGAAAATTCGTACCCATGTGGCATGGTCCTTTTGTTGTTAAGCATAGGCTGGCCAAAGGGGCCTATGAATTAGTATATTTTGATGGTATCTCTTTAGGTAGATCCAAAAATGGGCTTTATCTGAAAAGATATTATGCTTAGAGTTTGGTGTGGAGATTCTTGTTAGAATAGTTTCTTTCTAGTTGGTGTTTTTTAGATTAGAAAGTGAGCCTAGTTTAGAGAGTGTTTTATCATTATTCCTGCTTATCTTGGTTTTACTCTTGGTATTTCAGATGTCGACGTCTTCTCAAACATACATTGGTTTTGCTGATGGTGCTTGTCGTAGTACACAAAATATTTCTTCCGCAACTTGGGTTATTTATTCACCCTTTGAGGAGTTAGTATCTATGCATGGGGTCAGCCTTGGTCAAACAACAAATGACATTGCAGAGTATAGTGTAATGATTGAGTTATTATCTGAATCCATCTCATTTGGGATTCGGAGTTTGATTGTAAGCTTAGATTCTAAACTTGTTGTATTACAACTTAATAGGGTTTATGCCATTAGAAATCCAGTATTATTACGATTATTTTTTAGAGTTCGTCTCTTCGAATGTGAATTTGACTACATTGAATATCAACATATTCCAAGATTTTTAAACACATTAGCAGATGCAGTTGCTTCTCAAATGTTAAATAGACATTTGCAATAATCAAGACAGTAAATTTAAAAAAACGTTCCATAACATGTTATACAAGATACCCAGTAATAGTAATATGTCATAGTATATAAGTGTGTCAAATATACATCCTCTTTGATCATAGGTTGAAAAACACCTTATGATCGGCAAAAATGATAGCAAAAAAAGATATACAATGTCATATGAAGTCTAGAAGGGTGATCATCCTATCTCTGATGATGATCACGATAAGAAACCACTGCTCGGGCCACCCTACAAAGGAACCTTCTAAAAGGTCTTGGGACCCCAATCACATAGCACTATAGCCTAAGAGGAATATCATCTATACTAGTCTCTAGGATATCTACTGTCAAGTGCTCTAGATGATGCTCCGATTCGGTCAAGGTCTCTGTTGATTGGTCCTATGGGGCCAGTGCCGTGGCAGGAGGGTGTCTTCTCTCATAGGGCGGGAGAGCGGTTGGTCGTCGTGGACCCACATCTGCATTTAAAAATTTTTACTATCAGTTTTGGACTACTTAAAAAAACAAAAAAAAATTGTTTAAAAATTTAGGAAATGTTGAAAATAATTTTACCTGTATCATCCCATTGTTCTCCTGGTGGAAGAGCCATGTCTAGATCACCATGATAATCCATCCCAGCATATGGAATGTCCTGAATCACGAAAAGTTGGTTTCCCAGCCAATGAAAATACTCTGGTGGAAATCGGACAACCTCTGTACCCTCCTTAGGATGACGAGCCATGACTGCAACCTAGCACATAATCCTAGGATCTCGGGGAAGTCCAGCCTCAACAAAAATTTGTTGTGGGACCAGCATAGGTACCCTCTCTAGGCCAAATATCATAATTAAATAACCATACACAAAGTTATTTAGTTGTCTGTTCTTTGCCCTAGTCAGTTGGCCTTTCACATTTGCCAACACAGCATCGCACCAGTTGAAGATGGTGCCTCGGAAGCAGGCTACTACCATGTGCATTTGGGAATTGGTAGCTAGATGCAATGCTATGCTCCCGCATAGTCTGGTGACAATAAATGTGATCACTTTAAGTTCAGGACGGGAGATGGTCTTAACATATATCCGTTTGTCCGCAGTTTGGACATTACAAAACTCTAGTCAGAGACTAGCGACAGACTGGCCACCTGGCCTAGTCCCGAATAGAGATAATCCTTTGCCCCTCTTGGGCAAACTAGTCAGGAAATAAATGTCCTCTAACTTGATTTCGAGCTGGTGGCCACCAATTATGAAACACTGGTCCTGTGTGCTCCACCTGTCTACCAGCCATTGCAGAAAGTCTACCTAAGCCCTCATGCCGGGTATGGCCCATAATTTCAATAGTCTGCATGCTCTTAATGCCTGTATTGAAGGTGGATGGAGTAATGCAGCTTGGTCCACATCTTCGTGTTCTCGTTCCTGTCAAACACGCATTTTGTGTACCTACATTGCAAAAAAGGGGGATTAGAACATTGTAATTTTAAAATCTTTGGGCAGAAATGAAAAAGTTGGGGTTTCAAAATGCGTTTCGTGGGGTCCGCACATGCCAGGTTAGGGACAGTGAGTAGGTTCGCACTTGTGCTTAATAGCAGGTGTACGACCCTGACTCTTTCTTTTGTACGAAAAATTTGGGTTTCGCAGGGTACACATGGTGCACCCGCAAAACCACCGCGAGCTATCTTTTTAACCAAAATTTTCCTAAAAAATGAATTTTAAAGCCCTAAAAATGAAAATGAAACGGTTGAAATTCAAGACAGGGATGATGTGGATTACCTGGAGAGAGTGGTTCTTGATTCCAACGGTCAGATTTTCCGCAATATTCACAGGAAGTTTCTTACCAAAAGCTCTTACTTTTCACTCTGAAGTTAATCAAACCATATTGAAAGTCTTCAGCCGGTTTTTGGGTATTAGCTTTGGGTCAATTGTCACCAAACCATCTGTAGTGTCCATATGTGTCTAAGAGGTCAGTTCAAATAAACCATTCATTTGCTAAATATCTGTCATCCATCTTGACTATCCCTGAGTTAGCCCTTGCCAAATATATTTCTTCAAAACTTGATCTATGATTTTGTGTTGTGGGCTTGCCTACGACGGATCACTTTCTATCGACTCCAACTCATTATCTAGAAAGATGATCTAGAAAATGTCAGTACCTTGGAATCTGCATGCCTCAATGGCAAGTTTCTTGCCATTGACGACTGGTTGCATCATTGACCTTCAATCGAAGGATTCTGTGACATGTTCGACATCGACTCATTCATTCACATATCATGGATTGTACTGAGTACTTTGAGGGCCATTGACATTACTAGTGGTTCCTCTCACACTTGTTAATAGTTTACATCATTGACTGGTAATCAAGTGGTTTCTACCATGTTCGACTTCGACACATTCATTCACATGGATATAATCGTACTAGTTCGGGAAGCAAAAATCAAGACCCTAGATCTAGTTTCCACCATCCAAGATACGAGGAGTTTTGTTATTCATGATACAATGGACTATTCATAAATAGATGGATGCACCCATACTGTGCCTACATATGTCTATACTTGTGATGTATTGCAAAATCATTCCTGTATCAGAGCAATTTAGATAGTTTCTAGTCAGTTTTGATCTAAGTATGGGAATGCCTACCTCAGCGATGATATGATCATATATATATATATATATAT
>APFE030426859.1:0-16945 GCA_000404065.3 Pinus taeda | reverse complement strand
ATCCTCCTCTCTCCCTCATCTTTCTCTCCTCCTCTCCCTTTCCTCCCCTTTCCCCCATCTCCCTCTCCTCCTCTCTCTCTCTCCCTGGCTATCTTCCCTCCCACCCCTTCTATCTCCTCGTCCCTCCCCATTTGTGTCTCCCTCTCTCCCCATCCCTCCCCCTTTGCATCTCCCTCCCTTCCTCTCTCCCTCTCCCTATCTCCCCCTCTCCCCCTCCCTTTCCTCTCCCCCTCTCCCTCGCTAACTACCTCTCCCTCTACCACTCTCTTCCCCTCTCGCTATCCCTCTCCCACTCTCTCTCCCTCTCCCCCTCTCACTCTCTGTCTCCCTCTCCCCAATCCCCCTCTCTGTTTACCTCCCCCTATCCCCCCCACCTCTCTCTACCTCCGCCCTCCCCTCACCTCTCCTTGTCTCTTCTACATCTTCCCACCCCTTCTCTCCCCCTCCCATTATTCCCCCTACCACCGCTTCTCTCCCCGCCTCCCTCCCTCTCCATCTCTCCCTCTCCCTCTCTCTCTATCTCTCCCACTATCTCCCTATCTCCCTCTCTCTCTCCCCCTTCTCCTCTCTCTGTCTCACTCTCTCTCCCCCTCCCCTCCTGTCTCTCTCTCTCTTTCTCCCCTACTACCACACCCCCACTCCCCCTCTCTCTCTCTATCCCCCTCCTACCACAGCCCCACTCCCTCTCTTGCTCCCTCCCCCTCTCTCTCATGCTCCTTACTCTAATTATCTTTCTCGCTCTCATTATCACCATCATATCATCAAACAACCTAATTTAGAATTTCATTTAACAAACAAAAACATAATCATGGTCATCTTAATCCTATCATTTAACATATATAATGTACATCATGTAGCAAACAAAAAGATCTTATGAATGGAAATGAATAATCATGATATTATTTAAGAAACACAATCATTATATCATCTATGAAATAACAAAAAAAATACATACATAATTTTATATAAATTGAACTTGCAAAAAATATCTACACATATTATCTAATTATGAAAAAGACAACCATCATATCACATAAACAAACAAAAAATGTTTTCAATGAAAAAATTGTTTTTTTAAGCCTCTTTTCACATTTAAATAAACAAACACATACATTTCGCATGTCTCATAAAAAAACATAAATTATTATACTCATACATAAATTATTTTATATCACACAATTTGCAAAAATAAATAATTTAATATAATTTAATATTGAATAAATTAAATATTTACTTTACCCTAATGGAAATCTTCCCTAAAAATATAAGTGAAGTAAAACCTACTCTATTGAAAATCTTACGGAAGATGAGACATTGGATCTTTCTAAAAAATGAGTGGATGATAATAGTGAGAAGCAACTACTTCGTAACCACTTGAAGAAGATAGTCACGATACGTGGAGGAGTTGAGAAAATTCTTCTTAACTTATATTTTCCCAAACATCTAAATGGATCAAGTTTTTAAAAATACAAATATTTCATTAAATATAAAATTAAAAGAAATATTTTTAATAAACAAAAAATTAAAATTACATGAATGCTAATATCTAATAAATCTAAAATCACAACCTAATTTAAATATCAAATTTCATTATATATATCAGACTGAATTAATAATTTTGCTAAGCTAAACTAAACTTCTTTGCTGCATAATTTTTATACAAAAATTTAATGCACATTACACTCTATGATATGTATATAATAAATGCATACATATTTTAAAAATAAAATTTCTTTCAAATAAATCATTAAAATACAATAGTGACCAGATAAAATAAAAGGGAAATAATTACCTAATAAATTCATAAATTGAAACCCCTTAATAATCAATTGCATTGGTTCTATATGCATGCAACTTAATTTACATGTGCGAGGCAATAAATAAATATAATTTTAAAATCCTATTTATATTCCATTGGATTTTCAACATTTTATATGAGGTTTTAATTTCCATTTTATAACTATTATCTCTCATCAAAGTAGTTGAGAGAGACTTTGATCCCCACCCTCTATTTCCCGAGGATTGGATTTGAAATATGCCATAATTTTAAAATCCTATTTATATTCCATTGGATTTTCAACCTTTTATATGAGGTTTTAATTTCCATTTTATAACTATTATCTCTCATCAAAGTAGTTGAGAGAGACTTTGATCCCCACCCTCTATTTCCTGAGGATTAGATTTGAAATATGCCAAAATGCTCAAGACGGAAGAATTTTTTAAATTTCCCACTACAAGATTTCCACTAAGAAGACTCAAACACTAGACTTGACAAAGAAGACTCAAACAATGAGAAGCTTTCCCCATATATTGTGGGAGAAGGAGCGAGCAAGGCTTTATGACAAAGAACATTGCAATAAGATTAATGGAATTTCTTATCAAAACTAAGAAAAAAATCCAATAATAACATTAGATTATTAATAAGTAATTAATGCCATTAAGCCCAAGAACAAATCTAGAAGATGGAAAGAAAACAAAAAAAATAAAATAAGAGGAATTAATAGGATTGCTAAATAACAATTAAGATTAAAAGATTAGGGACGAAGAACAAATTTGGACAAATTTGAATAATGAAAAGAAAACAAAAAAATTAAAAGGAAGTAATGGGATTGGTGAATAACAATTAAGATTAAAGGACAAGTAGACAAGAGATTAATGAGATAGGGAGCAATAACAACAGAGCATAAATATTTGAAAAGATTGGGCCACGCAGGTAGTGAAAGAGGAATAAAAAACACTGAGCCACATAAATAGTGAAAGAGAAATTGTAATAGAAACAAAAAAAAACATGAAAATTTGAAATTCTACTTTAATCTATCCAACCAAAATGGAAGAATAAATTATGAATATAAAATAAATAGAAGAAACATACTTTTCAATCATGCTTGTAACCAATATCACTTAACACTCTCCCGTGTATACTTCCATCCATCCTTGGGTCGACTTTCATTCATGACATCGACTTTCATTCATTCATTCACTAATATTCTCGGTCGACTTCAGATTTAAATAACATCCATTCTGACAAAACGACAAGGCATTTTACTGGAAATGCAAACGAAGGAACATCTAGGCTCTTCTCCATGAAATGCTACACGGTACAGACACACAACACAGACACAATTTAGACAGAAACAGAGGAACCAACTGAGAGTTAAAGGAGCGGATCCCAGGCCATCCCTCATGTATTTCAAAAAAGCTATGATCCATTGAAGGAGCGGATCCCAGGCCATTCCTCCTGTATTTCAAAAAACTGTGATCCGTTAATGGAGCGGATCAACGTCTAAATGGAAATGCGTGAGATGTGTTTCTTGAAATTCGACGAAGATTCTTTTCAAGAAATCATCTATCCACGTAGGAGAAAAATTGGAAACCAAGTCATCTATCCACGTCATCACAAATTTGGATGTTCAACCTTCAAATTGAATTTAAAGTCGGTAACGTAATCCTGTCGCAGGGCCCTTGTGGTCTTCTGCTTTTGTTGTCCACGCATTCAATATAATTGACGGTATTTATTTCTTTACCTTCAATAACAACTTCATCTATTTCCAGGTCATCCCTCATGTATTTCAAAAAAGTTGTGATGCTAGGGGATCAACGTACATAATGAAAAAGCATGAGATGCTTTTCTTGAAATTCTCGTGCAAAACAGTCGCGTAAAACATTGGGATTCTTTTCAAAAGAGCGGATCAACGTATATAACGAAAAAGCATGAGATGTTTTTCTTGACATTCTCGTGCAAAGCAGTTGGGTAAAACATTGAGATTCTTTTCAAGAAATTCTCTTCACATTCAGAGTAAATTTGGAATGTTATTCAAATTTGGAATGTGCTTGAATTTCTTTCATATTTGGTAAATGTTAAATAGTCAGTATTTTATGAAATAATCTTGACACACGCTTAATGCTTTTGGACTGTGGTTCAATTTCAATTTGAATTTAAAGAGGAATTTTTGATACTTTGTAATTACAATATTTTATCTAAGAATTTTGAGGAGAGTGAACTTGGAATGTGCGAGGTCTAAGCATAGATCTTTTATCTCCACGGATGCACAATTACTATTAGTTCACTAATGGGGAACCTCAGGGACCTAGCTTACATTGTGATAGGATATCTTTGATCGCCACGGATACACAACTACTATGAGTTCACTAATGAGGGACCTCAGGGACCTAGTTTACATCGTGAGAAGCTACTCGTGCCATTCACTAGTGCTAGAAAAAAATCATAGTGTATTCATATTCTAGGAGGCCGGTACAATTGCACAGAATTTGAGTAAACATGTTTCTTCAATATAACTTGAATGTAACACGGACTCCGTAAAATTGCAAATAATTTCAATAGAAACCTTTCATGAGTATAATATTAAGTGGAATTTACAAGAAACAAAAACTAGTAAGCCTTAGAAGTTGTGCATAAATTCAGTGGAAAATAGTTATTTTAATATACTATTGAGTAGCATTCACAAGACATAGGAACAAGTAATTTGTATTCATATTTTCTAGCTGCAACTGTATATGGCCAAGAACTATATTAATTTGTTTTTCTCACTTATAATGTGTATAATTCAATTCTATTTGAAATTGAAACTATAAGTTTTGTTATCCAAAGTATAACACAGATTAGTTAAAAACATGTGAAAGCTTGTAGAAACATTTAAAATTAAATTTTTCTCTTTCAAATTTGATGAGATATCCAATATAGTTAATTAAGAGAAAATGAGAGCTATGTTGTTGGAGAACAGACAAGCATATTGCCTAGATCATGAACTAAGATCATGTAAGACATTTTATGATTAATGTAAGAATGTTTAGTTTTTTCTCATGGAAAAAAATAAAAAATAAAAAGTTTCATATAGTTTCAAGAATTACGTTTGCATTTTTTTTAGTACTACATAATTTAAAATTATATTGTTTATTATTCAGGTGAACAAAGTATTACTATAATACAACCTCTAATAATTATAATATGTGTCATGATACATTCAAATAAGCTAACATTATATGAAACACATTTATCAACGTAGTTATGTTAGTTAATTAATGCAAGTTAAAATTTGTAAGTATTGATAAGAGTAAACCATTAATATTATTACTCATAGTAAGAATTAATGGTAGTTATCATCATGAAAAAATTGAGATGGCTAAAAAAAATATAGTGTGATTAAATTATGTTAGGAAAATTATTTTAAATTTAAATTATTAGAATATATTAAAAAATATTGCTTTATAATAAATTAAATTTCTGATATAGTATTACAATATATTAAAAGGAAATAAATATGTATCACAACAAATTGCAATGTAGTTGAAGAAATTGTAGGTATATGTTGAATCATATAAAATAATTTATTAAATTTGAAAATTCTAATGTAGTGATACTTTTAATATGGTCAATAATAGAAATAATAAATTACAGATTATTGTAAAAATAATAGAATGAGTTCCATGTATTGATCCACCCTTTATTGTATTAGTGTTGACAACTAGCAAAACCACATTATTAAATGTGGTTGATATACAAAGTAAGCTACAACTTTGTATATACTATATTATAAACTTATAATAATATTATAAGCTCACAAAATTAGAAAATGCAACATATTATTCATATTATAAACCCAAGGGATTATAAAGCACAACCAAATTAATAAATGTGGTTAATACACACTGGTAAGCTATACCAATCACATACATAAACATATTAGTAAATGTAGTTGAAATAACCCAATAGGCAATAATTGTATAGATTTAACATCCATATTAATATTGATAATGATAGAGAGATATAAATAAAAGTAATATTATAAAAGTAATAATTATATTATATTATATTATTAAAAATAATTGCTATCATTTTTTTAAATTTTTAAAAATAATTGTTATTATTACCATTTATTTTTTGAACCCTATCATTATTATAAATCCAAGGTACTAATATTATTAACTCTTTGAATTATGAATCCTAATGACTAAGATTATAAATCCTAGGGATTTTTAAAACCGAAGGATTATAAACACTAACGATTATATTGTTAATAAAGGGATCAATAATATAAAACAAATGGATTGGTACTATAAACACAATGGATCAATAAACCCAAAAAATGAACAACATATACCCAAGGGATTATTCATAATAATTTTTTTATATATATTATATAAGCTTAATATATAAATATTATATATATAAATAAAAACTACAATAATAAAGTGAAGTTGAAAAAAATAAACACTTATAAATATATATATTTTAAAAGAATAAAACATCATAGATTAATAATTTTTCTATCATATACCTCTAGACTGTGTTATTTATAATAAAAAAATTTGATGCACATTAACTATAACAAACAAACATAACAAAGAAAAACATATGTGGAGACATATTTTAAATAATAAACATTATTTCCAATAAGTCAATAAAACCAAATATTGATGTTGGTATAGACAACTATCAACTTAAATAAAACATAACAATAATTATCCGATAAATTCTTAAACGAAAACCCTGTTAATAATCACTCTTGTTGGTTATATATTCATGTCGTCTACCTATACTTTAGTCTACTAGATGGTAGCAATATGATCTCGTTGGTTGGCACCATATCTCCTTGAATTTATGGTTTACTTTGGAAGGCGTACATTTTATTGATCTTTAGGTTGTGGTGGACAATGGAGGATCTATATTGCTAGTTGGGGTTCACCGATCATTTACTGAGGAGCTATGTCATTTGAATATAACCTGTGGGAATTGAGAGGGGTGGTTGTACACCATTATCCTTTGGATCAAATTCCACCAAACAAGTGGCTTCCGTAGTCTATATTTGGTTCAGTAGTGGGGAACAAGAAAATATTATTTTTCATATCTTCACCATACATCACCATAAACCTCGATATATAGTTGATAAATGAATCAGTGGGGCTAACCATGGTCTACCTAGGATTATACAATGCCTCCTCAGGAGGCTTTAGGATATAACACTAGAAATTAAAAAATACACTCCTAAGAGTCCATAAAAATTAAAACATCTTCTAGAATCCATTCTAGTAATATTTTAGATTGATCAACTAGTGCTAATATAGTGGGAGTAGGTATAAGGTTAGTAAGTCCAATAAATTATAGTTCATATTTGGCCATGACATTGGTTGTGAAATTACGTGGGGTTTTTCCTAACATTAGTTATGATAGCTTCCCTACAACATTAACAATGTGAGGATTCCTAGTTTTCCAATTTTTTACACTTATTAAGTGGCGCTTTTCCTAGCATTAGTTATGATAGCATACCTACAACATTAACTATGGGAGGATTCCTAGTTTTCCAACTTTTTACACGTATCTCCCTTACATTTTAACACAAATTGAGATGGCCTTTATCGTTATAAGCAATGGAATATTAAAACAAATATTTTTCAATTGTTTCATAAATTCAAACTTAATGTTGAAAATGCAACAAGAAAAGTCTCTATTTGAATTTTTTCCTGAATTAAAATTGAGGAAATTAGAAATTTAAATTTCATCAGAATACTTGGAGGTAGTTAACTGAGGTGACATGGCTCCTATCACTCAGTTAACTCAGTAAATTAGAGTTGGAGACACTTAAGTTCAGTTATACATGATTTCTTGTTAATTTGTAGCTATATTTCAATTAATTTAAGTTATTGTCAGTTTAACTAGTTCTAACCATTCAAGGAACTAGTGGAGGTCAAGTTTTGAGTGTGGAACTTTTTCCACACTAAGTGATCAACCAACATGCTGATTAATGAACCCAAAATACCATGCAGAGAGTTCTAGTTACCTAGTTGATATTGGAGTTCAAGGGTAGTGTACTATCAGTTGTAAACTTATCCAACTTATAGAGGTGGTGTAACTGTTATAATGAACCCAAAATACCATGCAGAGAGTTCTAGTTACCTAGTTGATATTGGAGTTCAAGGGTAGTGTACTATCAGTTGTAAACTTATCCAACTTATAGAGGTGGTGTAATTGTTATAGAGGTGGTGCATGCAGTCATACGATTGGCCTATGGTAATTGCACAATTCTTTGGTGTGAAATTCCTTAATAATAGGGTAAATTTTCCAAGGGAGCATTGCAAGGAAATAGGAACTTGGGAAGGCTTGAAATTGGAAAAGTATTTGCCAAATTTGGTTAGTTAGGAAGGGGCATAGACTCTACTAGTGCAGGGTGTGATTAGGCTTGAGCAAACATTGTATTTCTCCTCTATTCTCTAATTAATGCAATACAGATAGTAAGGGGTTTTAGGAAGTGGTTTTCCCCTATATAAATCTTTGTGTATATATGATGTTTCATTTTGCATGAAAATGATTTTGTTTTATATGGTGAATTAACTTTTGCAGATGATAGAGTAATATCATGTCTTGTGATTTAGTAAATTTCATGGGCAATTTTTAATATACACATTAATTTCTACACTTAACACATGGATCAGTTTTATCTACATAAAATATTTTTTATAAATTAAATAACATAGAAATGAAACACATAAAATATTACAGACACATAAATAAAAAAAATCCATAAAACAAGAGAGACAGATATACACAGCTCACCCAATTTGGGGTATGTCAATAGAGAAATAGTTATTCCTTCCTTTTATATAATCTAATAGAATGAACGGACAAAAGTTTCAAAAAATATGTTGTAATGTCCTCTCCACCATCACATAATATCCTCTTTTTTTCTCATATAGAATAATACACAGTCAAAATACAATTCACTCATAAAAACTAATGATTGCCATCTAGGGAAAAAAACTTAAATTAACATAAATTATATCATCAAATATTCCACCTAGAGAATATCCTAAATTGACTAAAAAGTTACATTTTTTTAGAAGGAAATTTGTATATAAATCTATACATGAGAGTGCTTCCCAGAAACCTCACCAGAGGGAGGCTAAAATCATGCTAAAACCCCCTCACGACGATAGTGTGCGGCCAAGCCCACCCACACCCACTTGTCTGGGACTAGGATCCAAACGTAGTAAAAAATTGACCTCTAAATGAAGAATATAATTAGCTTGTACACCCAACAATCACCCACTGGGAGAATAATTTTTAACATTCCACAATTGCTTCACTTATTGGACAATGCTTCCACCTAGCTTGGTTGTTTCTCATCTTTACCATCATACTTGAAGTTCAATTGAAATTTATTAGAATATCAATTTCTCCTTAGTTACCACCTTTTTTAACATGTATATAATGTTCTATGTAGTATGTATCCTTTCCATCTTCAATTTTCGATCGCTGTATGAAATGCTAATTGAACTATCTATTTTTCCTCTTAGAATGAAATGTTGAGTTCTTTGAAACATGAATGACACTCTGACTGTCACTGTATAACTACTAACTTTCTTGTATATCTAAATAAGGTGTTTAAACTTTGTTTAAAATATATTTTTACCAAGCAATGATTAAAAATTTACCGTGCCTAAGAAACTGCATTAAATCATTTATACCTTAATATTGATTTTTAGTTTTTGTATTAAATACAACTTCGAATATATATAAGGTAATGTAAGGATTTTCATTGAAGTAATTATCATCTTGCCCATTTTCTAAATTGTGAGGGTGGGACTTGGACACATTGAAGCATGTGCATTTTAAATAGGAGTTTCTGTTCTCTCTTTATGTTTCATTAATTTTTTATATGATTGTCCATTCTCTTTAGAATTCGACAATCTTCATCAGCTCCTGAGAATAACATAAAAATTTGGTTAAATATAAAATTTAAGAAAATTTAAAGTTTAAATAAGTTAAGTTAATTAGATTGGATTTTAACATTTAAAGGAAATTTGGTTAATTTATATTTTAAATTATTTTTTTACAATATTATTTTTCTCCTCTATCTTTAATTAAATTAAATATAAAATTTAATGAAAATTAAAGTTTAGAGAAATTAAATTAATTAATTTAAACTATGACATAAAAATAAACGGTATAAATGAAATCAATTTTTTAATTATTCATCAATATTTCAAAATTGCTTATACTTTACCCAAAATGATGAACATTTGTTATTATATTATATGGATTGAACTTGTGAATAATTAAAGAAATTATGTTTTCATTTAATTATCAGACAACATTCACTATTTACATGTCCATCCTTTTATATTGAATATGTAAATATAAGTTAATGTTATAATTTTGAAACTTTATACAGATTTTATAAAATTTAGTTTAATATTAAAAATATATATTTTATAATATTACTGATATTAATGTATTTTTAATTACAAATACAAATACTAAAACTACAATAAACTTTAAATAAAGTTTATAAAACTATTATTTTTATTATTAATAAAATAAATTTAAAATAGTGTTAATAAAAGAAAGTTTAAGATTTTTATGACCACATGTAACAATGGTCTTATGTTCTTCCAAATGGTTCTTGTTGAAGTTTGTTATGGGAATTTAGCTAATGTGCACTACAACTCTTTTGGCTTTGGCATGATTGTAATGTAATAGAATTGCAATACAATACAATTGTTAAAGAATAGCTTAAATAGTGCAGGAACGAGTTTCAAATCTAGGTTTTGAAATTTTGATTGAGGTAAAGTTTCCTATGAGAATTTAGCCAACATACACTACAACTCTTCTTGAAAAATTGTAATGTAATAGAATTTCAATGCAATCCACTTGTTAAAGAATAACTAAGGTAGTGCACAAATGACTTTCAAATTGAGGTTTTGAGTTTTAAATTAAGGTTTAATTAAAAATAACCAAGGTACATACTTATCTTATAGAGATGGAAGTAAATAACACTTTGAGGAGTTTGAATATTTTTTATAAAAAAGTTTGGTTTCTTTGAATATTGCAATAATAATATATTAATAAATTCTATATTAAAAATACAAATATTAAAAAACATAATTAATTAAAATAATAAGTACTAAGAATCTATATTTTTAAATAAAAATTGACATATTAAAACATAAGTCCACCATATAATATTAACTAATATATGAAATCACACTCAATAAATCTATTATTAGTAAAATAAACTTAATAAAATATGTTTATAAATATACTCTATAAAATTAGGTTTATCATTAATATATTATTATCTATAAATACAAATATTACACATATATTAATATATAAAAAAATTATATATTATTAGAAATACTTCTAATATTAATAACAATTAAGCTATTATATTAACATTAATAAATGTTAATTAATAACATTTATGTATTATCATTAATATTCATAAATAATGTTCATAATAGTTACATTTTAGACATTAATAATAATAAATAAATATAGTATTGACAATACAAATATTAATATTAACGCTATTAATAATGAGGTTAATATATTCTTAATAATTTCATATGATAATTATTTATGTAATAATAATTTTAAATGTAATAATTTGATATATTTTGTAATAATTTGATATATTTGGATAACGGCAACCATTAATGGTTAGCTTTAATTAATTATAATTCATCATTTTCAATCTTATTAAATACTAACAATTATAGTAGGTCATAATTAATCATTGATTAATGTATTAAGCCACATGAATTATTAATAGTTTGATTATTAACTAATATATAAAACCATAATTTATGAATATCAATACTATTTATTATTTATTAATATTATTACTTTAAAGCTTTAATATAAGTAATATAAATAACAACATATATTTTTTTTATATTACTATATAAATATATATTTAATATTAGAGTATTATTTAATATTTCAATATATTTAAATACTCGTATAATAATATATTAATATTAGTATTATCATTAATTTTAATATTAATATTAACATTGATATTAATGTGTGCCTCTTACTCTAAAATATGTGTTACAATTTCAATAGCCATGCCCATTAAAACATGTGCCTTATGATGCATTTGAACTTTTGAGGCCATAGCTATAACACACCCTAAAAATTATTTAGTTTTAAATTTTGGTGTTAATATAATATGACATAGTTTTGATGTTTATGTCATCTAATAAAACCTCGTATATGTATTGTGAACTTTTGTAGCCATAGTTGTAACCCACCCTAAAATGGTTACTATGTACATATATTATTGATATATTCTAGAGCGATTGTTGAGCTTTAGAGGAGTAACTGGAACATGTAGCCACCACATCTCTTCTTTGAGATAAGCTACCATTTCCTAAGCTAGTTTATTTCCATTTTGTATGTAAGAATATTTCAATTCTTTGATATTAATGACATGAAATTTTATTTGTGCTTCAACTCTATGTTTATGTTTATATTTTTATTTTGTTGCATTCCTGCATAAGTCTTGATCATTATAAACTACACTAGGAGTAAAACCATTGCTCCCTAGGATCACTACAAGCACATGTCATATTCTAATATGATAATGGTTGTATTGAGTGATTCTTTCTTGGAGAGTGCAATACTTGGAGATTTTTTTGAATTAGGACACGATGAGGAGAATTAAAGCTTGGATCCTCTTTTAGAAAACACAAAACCATGCCACGATGAGTGCTTCAAATGTGGATCCTTAGCTTAAAGACCACGGAACTATGGAGGTGGCTTCCAACCATCACATGACGCTTGTACATCTTCACTAATCTACACTCATGTGGATATATTGTTATAACTTATATTAGGTTGTTGCAAAATTGATACATTTTCTATTATTTGCCTAAGTGACCTATCTTATAAAATGGGAAGAGTCTCGTCACTCTCACAACATAGTCACTAGATCATCCATATCATCTTGATGTAATCATATTGTAGCCCTTTTTTGTAATGTGAGGGTTAAAGCTTGGGTAGATATTCAAAACTAGGGTTTATAAGACTTTAGTAAATGATTTAAAAAAAACTTAGATAAAAGTTTCAAAATACTCTAAAATTTTATAAAATGATTAGGGTTTAGAGTTTATGGTTTGGGATTTAAGGTTTAGGGTTTAAGGTTTGGGGTTTGGGTTTAGGTTTAGGGTTTAATGTTCAAGGTCTACAACATTTTAGTAAATTCTTTTAATAAACACTTAACTAAGAGTTACAATTTTTTTTTTAAATGTTATAAAATGGTTAGGGTTTAGGGTTTAGGGTTTAGGGTTTAGGGTTTGGGGTTTGGGGTTTAGGGTTTTGAGTTTACGTTTTTGGTTTTAGGGTTTATGTTTTTGTGTTTATGGTTTAGGGTTTATAACAATTTAGAAAATTATTTTAATAAACACTAAAATAAATGTTACAAAATTCTTCTTAAACTGTTATAAAATTCATAGGGTTTATGGTTTAGGATTTAGGGCTTGGGCTTGGGGGTTTAGGGTTTAGGTTTTAGGGTGTATGATTTAAGGTTTATAACAATATTCTAAAATTCTTAGGGTTCAGATTTTAGGGTTTATTGTTTATAAAACTTTAGTAAATCCTTTTAATAAACACTGAGAAAAAAGTTACAAAACACTTGCTAAAAAGTTATAAAATGCTTAGGGTTTAGGTTTGAGGGACACTTTAGTAAATTATTTTAATAAAAACTTTAAAAAAGGTTACGAAACTGTTGATAAATTTTTATAAAATTCTTAGGGTGTAGGTTTGAGTGTTTAGGGTTTATAACACTTCAGTAAATTCTTTTAATAAACATTTAAAAATGGTTACAAAAATCTTATTAAAATTTTATAAAATGTTTAGGGTTTAGGGTTCTAAAAAGTTACAAAACGCTTGCTATATTATAATAAAATGATTAGGGATTAGGGTTTATAACAATTTAGTTAAAATAAAAACCTAAAAAAAGTTACAAATGCTTGTTAAAATGTTATAAAATACTTAGGGTTTAGGGTTTGACGTTTAAAATGTCATAAAGTGCTTATGGCTTAGGGTTTAGGGTTTAGGTTGGGGGTGTGAGTATTAGGGTTTAGGGTTTATGGTTTGTAATGCTTTAATCAATTCTTTCAATCAACACTTATAAAAAAGTTAAAAAATAGTTTTTAGCATTTAGGGTTTTTTGCGGTTTTTAAGGTTCAATGTTTTTTTAGGGTTTAGGTTTTTTTTGGGTTTAAGGTTTATGGTTTTTTAAGGTTTAGGGTTTTTTATGGTTTATGCCTTTTTTAGGTTTTTAGGGTTTAGGGTTTTTTAGGTTTTAGGGTTTGGGGTTTAAGGTTAAGGGTTTAGGGATTAGGGGTTTAGGCTTTATAATAGTTTAGTAAATAGTTTTAGTAAACAATTAAATAAAAGTTACAAAACACATTTTAGAATGATATAAAATCCTTAGGATTTAGGATTTAGGGTTTAGGGCTTAGGGTTTAGGGTTTAGGTTTTGGAGATTACGTTGTAGATTTTATAAGACCTTAGTAAATGCTTTCAAGCTTTAGGCCTTAGGCTTTAGGCTTTAGGGTTTATAAGACCTTACTAAATGATTTTAGGGTTTATCCTTTAGGCTATAAGCATTAGGATATAGGGTTTGGGGTTTGGAGTTTAGGGTTTAGGTTTTATAACACTTTAGTAAATTCTTTTAATAAACACTTAAGTAAAAGTTACATAGCGCTTTCTAAAATATTATAAAAGTCTCAGTGTTTAGGATTTACAGTGTGGCATTTAGGGTTTCAGGTTTAGGGTTTAGGTTTTACGGTTTATGGTTAAGAGTTTATGGTTGAGGATTTATAACTCTAAATTTACAAAATTCTTTTTAAAATATTAAAAAAAAAATAGCCTTTAAGGTTTAGTGTTTAGTGTTTAGGGTTTAGGGTTTAGGATTTATAGCACTTTGGTAAATTCTTTTAAGAAACACTTAAATAAAAGTTTAAAATGTTTTTTAAAATGTTATAAAATGATTAGGGCTTAGGTTTTAGGGTTTGGTGGTTTACAGTTTAGGGTTTCGAATTTATGGTTTAAGGTTTATAACACTTTAGTAAATGCTTTTAATAAACACTTAAATAAAAGTTACAGAACACTTCTTAAAATGTTTTAAAATGCCTACAATTTAGGTTTTATGGTTTATAACACTAAATAAAACTTAAAAAACACTTTAAAAATGTTATAGAATACATAGGATCTAGTTTTTAGGGTTTCGAGTGTAGTGTTTGGGGCTTAGGATTTAGGTTTTATAGCACTTTAGTAAATTATTTTAATAAACACTTAAATAAAAGCTACAAAATGATTTTTAAAATGTTATAAAATGATTAAGGTTTAGGGTATAAGGTTTAGGGTTTGGGGTTTATAGTTTCATGCTTAGGTTTTAGGGCTTATAACACTTTAGTATATTAATTTAATAAGACATTGAATAAAAGTTACAAAACACTTCTCAAAATGTTATAAAATACTTATGGTTTTGGATTTAGGTTTTAGGTTTTAGGGTTTAAGGTTTACTGTTTATGAGGGTTCAGTAAATTATTTTAATAAACACTTAAATAAAAGTTACAAAACACTTTTTAAAATGTTATAATATGCTTAGAGTTTAGGATTTAAGGTTTAGGGTTTAGGGTTTAAGGATTGGGGTTTAGAGTTTAGGGTTTAGTGTTTCAGGTTTATAATGCTTTAGTAAATTATTTTAATAAACACTATAGTAAAAGTTACAAAATGATTTTTAAAATGCTATAAAATCATTAGTGTTTAGGGTTTAGCATTTAGGGTTTGAGGTTTAGGGTTTAGGGTGGTTTATCATAGGGTTTATGCTTAATAAGAATTAAATGGTTTTAGTGAAGGCTTAAATAAAAGTTACAAAATTATTTTAAAATGATATAACATGCTTAGGGTTTAGTGTTTATGATTTGGCCTTTGGGATTGAGGGTTTAGGGCTTATAAGAACTTAGTAGATTCTTTTAGTAAAGACATAAATAAATGTTCCAAAATGATTTTTATACTATTATAAAATGCTTAAGGTTTAGGCTTTTGTGTTTTGATTTTGGGTTTTATTTTTAGGGTTTAGGGTTTAGGTTTTAGGGTTTATAACACTTTAGTAAATGCTTTGAATAAAAGCTTAAATAAATGTTACAAAACAATTTTTTAATTGTTATAAAATGCTCAAGATTTAGGGTTTAGGCTTCAAGTTTTAGGGTTTTTGGCTTTTGGTTTAGAGTTTAGGGTTTATAACACTTGAGTAATTGCTTTTAATAAACACTTAAATAAAAGTTACAGACTCCTTTTTAAAATGTTATAAAATGCTTATTGTTTATGGTTTAGAGTTAAGGGTTCGAGGTTTATTATTTAGGGTTTAGGGTTGAGGGTTTTGAATTTAGGGTTTATAACACTTCCGTAAAATCTTTTAATGAACACTTAAATAAAATTTAAAAATTTCTTTTTGAAATGTTATAAAATGTGTCTCATTTACAATTTAGGGTTTAGGGTTTGGATCTGAAGGTCTAGGGTTTGGGGTTTAGGGTGTAGGGTTCGGGGTTTGGGATTTAGCATTTAGGTTAGAGTGTTTAAGGCTAATAAAATGCTCAGGGTTTAGAGTTTAACGTTTATGGTTTAAGGTTTAGGTTTTAAGGTTTATAACACTTTATTAAATGCGTTTTAGAAACACTTAAATAAATGTTACAAAACACTATTTAATACTTTATGAAATGATTAGGGTATAGGGTTTACGCTATAGTATTTACGGTTTATGGTTTATAACAGTTTATTAAATTATTTTAATAAACATTTAAATGAAAATAACATAACCATTTTAAAAATTCTATAAAATTTTGAGGGTTTAGGATTTGTGTTTTAAGGTTTAGGGTTTAGGGTTTTAAGTCCAGGGTTTAGGGTTTATAGTTTATAGTTCAGGGATTATAACACTTCAGTAAATTCTTTTAATAAAAACTTAAATAAAGTTACAAAACACATTTTAAGATGTTAGAAAATACTTAGGGATTACAGTTTACAGTTTAGGGTTTAGGGTTAGGGGTATATGGTTTAGAGTTTAGGGTTTAAGGTTTATAGAACTTTAGTAAAAACTTAAATAAAAGTTACAAAACATTTTTAAAATTTTTATAA
>APFE030426853.1:0-72116 GCA_000404065.3 Pinus taeda | reverse complement strand
CAATGTGACCCTGGAAAAACCCCCTACAACTCTTGGGGAAAACCAGTTTGAGAGCTCTTCTTTATTTCTGAAAATGCCTTTTTTACAGTGAGAAATATTCAGCAAAAATTTAGCAAGCAATTTTACAACTTATCTCTTTTCCCGTGCCTCACAGCAAACTGGAAATTACAGCAAACATGACAGCAATAAATGCTGTACGGCCTCCTCGATTTTCATGCCCACTTTCAGCCTTAAATGCTGTTGTACGTCCTGCATTAAATGCGTTGTACGGACTGCAATAAATGCGTTGTACGAACCTCGATTTGCGTGCAGAAAAAAACAACAAACTGCTCCTCGATTTCTGTGCAAACCACTCCTTGATTTTTGTGCAAACTAGCTGTACGGATTTCTAGAAAATCGTGCCAAAATCAACCTTTCACTGTGTGCTGAATCAACTGTACAAATCTGCTCAACTGCTACCTTGGAATGTGTGCCAAGCTGCTGTCTCCTCCTCCTTGTCCAGAAATCTCCCTTGTTCTCTTGCTCTCCTTCTTTCAATCTGCTCGTGAAAGAATGAATGACCTCTTGCCTCCTTTTCCTCCTTTAATCTAATCCTAAGTGACTTTTGGGTAACCTCTAAATCCAATGGCTAAAATAGATTGAAATCTAGGGCTGAGATTAAATGCTCATTTAAATCTCACTTTTTATTTTTTAACTCATTCCACTTTAATAATGACCCACTTAGTCATTTATTTCCAAACTCACTTTTCCTTTCTAACTTTACATTAACTTTATTAAAGTCACTTTAAAATTAGACTTTAGTAATTGTATCACTTAAAGTCACTTTTAAATTAGATTTAACTTTATAAAAATGATAAAGTTACTTTAGGAGAAAAATTAAATTCTTTGTGGACACTTTTCCCTAGGCCAAAGATCAAAGCCTTAGGGAACCACCTGTCCTCCGGTACCAAATTTCAACATTTTGTTTTGGCTTCCCACAACATCTTGCTGTGAACCCTTTGTCTCCTTCCTGGATGAAAGACTCTTCCTTTTCTCCATGAGGGTTTCCTCCTTGGTCCCCAAAACCAGTCTCGAACTGCAGGTTTGTTGGCGAGGTGGTTATCCCTAATTAGTGTTGCTAACACGACACTTACCCCCCTTTTTCCTATTTATTATTAGAATTTAGGGGGTTTTGTTCCCACAAAAAACTCTATTTGGACTGAAAACACTTTTATTCCTCGTTCTACCTCTTCCTTTAGAGGCAACACGTTGTTCAAATACTTTGCGTCTAGAATATGATTACCTTGTGGCCTCACTACTTTCATTGCAAGTTTCTTTGTTCATTAACCTCTTGGCCACATTTACTATCATTGGGGAAATTTTCTTCTTCTCTTTATAGTCATTGATCAAGTATGGTTTTGACTTTTCCATCCCTGAGCATACTGCAATTGTGCTCTCTTAAGAGAAAAAATGACATTTTCATCCCACGAGTACGGACTGATGATAATTACTTCACAGATATGTTGTCAGGCACAACACATCACATTCCAATTCATCAAAATAATAGGCTGAAATGGCAAACTTGAATTTGCATTGGGAGTTTATTTGCAATCCAACATCCTTTTGAAGCCATCCCAATGGGTAAGGTTTTGGGCATTTCTCAATTTTCATCCCCAACTTTTGGACGAATGCCTCCAAAATGATGTTCTTTTGGCTTCCCAGATCAACAATGGCAATCACCCCAAATTTCTTGATTTGAATCTTCACATGGAAAAGCTTCTCCTATTCCTTCATGCTTGTCTTCTCCTTGCTTTGTTGTTGTGGCTTTGTTGGAGGCTGAAAGTTAACCTCTCACGTGCCCCATCATCTCCTTCAATATCTTGTTCTTCCATTTGGCTTAGCAAGAATCTTTGCACTTCCTTCTCATTGTTTCATGAATTTAATTCTTGGTGAAGTTTCCAAAATTCCTCTTTCAAGTGTCCACTGCCAACCGTCGTTACAAGAATGGCAATGAGGCCTATTACAATGAAATCTTGCATCTTGTGCAAAACCTCACTAGGTGGTTATTATCCACCCAAGTGGGTAATCCTTAGGATAAATTTTTTCTCCTATTTGATCAACTTGCCAGCCAGCACCCCAATGGATGATTCACAGATAGCTATGCCTTATGGAAAATCAGAATTATGATTGGTTCCCCTTACATTGATAATTACTTGTGAACTTTGTTGGCTTCTTATTAAATTATTTGTGATCTTTTTCTTCATCAAGCAATTACTGATATATAAACATGAAGATCACAAGAGACAATAAACACAAGATATAGGCTCCACGCCAGGGCAAAACCCCACATTTGGGGAAAAACCGAACAATCCTCTTCTTATAGAATCAAATCAAATGAGATATCCAAGACCAAGACCAAGACAAATACGTCCATAAGATCCCCAAGTCAAAGCCCCATTCTCTATCAATAAGATTAGCTATTCTGTCACATGATGCCTTGTCCCTCAGAGATGCTTCCTCCTTCTTGTAGCTTGCATTTTACAGTTTTCATAATCCTCTTGTGGTTTGCATGTCATAGAGGTAGTCTACAATAACTCGCATAGCTTCACAAAAATTTGCTACAGAAAAACTCCACAAACTTCCAAGTTCCTGCCCTTTTGTGATCCTGCTCCACAGAGAAGCTTTGTACCTCTTGCAGATCTCTATGCCAAAGGGAATTTTCGCATCTTCTTTTGATCGTGCTTCACAAAGAAAAATCCACCTTTTTGCCTCAGAAGACTCACTTGTCTTGCCTCAGAACATCCACAAATTTTATCACTTTTCGGTGGAGAATTCACATCAATATATGGTTGTTTGTCACTATGAAGGGTCACATCCATTGAGCAGGCTGACCTGACCATATGGAGGGTCGACTTGGTCTTATGGAGGTCAATTTGACTCCTTTTGACTTAACAAAAATTCTTTTCCTTTTTCTTAAAAAGAGTCCAAATGGACTTTGACTCAAATTTAATTCTTTGACTCATCAAAAACCTAGAAGCATGAAGAACACGCTTTACTAAAGGAATAAAAATAATATAAATATTTTTCTTCTTTTTGCTTTTGTTACAAGTACAAAGATAAATATGAAGACCGAACCTATGTTACTTTTCCAACATCCCCTCTTAACTAGGGAGTTATTCATAAGGACTCAACAGGTCTCTCTCAAGTTGAAATATTCACTTAAGAAGGGATCTAGATTGATAAGCATCAATGATGATAGTATCATCATAGCCAACATTGTCACATTACTAAGGCCTTGATAGGTACACTCTATCTCTCCACAAGATCAGAGCACAACGCCGGGAGGCATTCCATGGGACATCATACCACCTCTCCGAAGTATATACTCCACTAGACCATTTCCCTCAAGGAAATGTTTGTCCCCCGGACCATTCTTTATCCACGTCCATGTACTTTACATAGGATATACATCCTATTCCATCACAGTACATGACTCAAGAATGTTTTTCCAAGATGCTTATCCAATCCACCATTCTCCTTATTCATGTGCATGTACTAGACTTAGGATATCAATCCTAATCCATCACAGTACTTGACACAAGAACTAGTGTCCAACCTTACTCCCTCTCAACCTGAGAGGAGAAATCCATGCTCACTCCCTCTCAAACAGGGAGAGTGCATCTACAAGCCTCGGCGTGTGTCGGAAGTACTCATACTTCCCTTACATCAGTGACCTGTTATTGTTGTAGTTTCCTCAACCAGTCCTCTTATCACTGAGTTTGCTCGTCTTGCAACTTCTTGAATTAGGGCTTCAAATCTACCTCCTAACAGATCATGATTCCTTCTTTCATGATCTTGCACTTGAGATCTTCATCTATTGCATTCTATACTGTGTCCGACACTACTTCCTGCACTGTACTGCTTCCTGCCTTGAAAATAGTTCATCATACAATTCCTTCAACTGACTGATTATCACAGTACAAGGTTAGCCAATCTATTGTTCAGTCAACCTTGAATACAACTTGGCTGACCTTTCCAATCAATCTCTATCAGTCAACGCAGCTCCATAAACTCAAATAATTCTGCCCCCTAGCTGCTATTTTCCTCTTTCCAAGATAGCCAACTTCAGGGTCTTCAAATAAACCTTCTTGTCAATCCTCTAGCTGCCTCTTAGATGACTGTCCTTAGGGTTTCAACTTTCTATACACAGCCCTCTAACTGTCTTATTGTTGCTTCAATTTAACAGTCCTTAGGGAACCAATCAAACTGCCTTAGCTGCTTCTATCATAAGGTCTTCCAAGCACAACCCACTTTATAGTGAATGTTCACTGCTTCACTATCCTTAGGGTTTTCACAAATCTGCCCACACAATAGTAAACCAACTGTTGTGCTCACTGTACAAAGAGCTTCTTCAAGTCTGCCTTCTAAACAACCTTTCAACTTGGCTTCCAGATTTGACGAACTACAGTCAATGCTTGACTGATATAGGGCTCAATAAATTCTGCAATTTGACTCCTCAAATTACTCAGATCTAGATACCAAATCACTGCTGCTCATATTCTATGAACAGTTCACCAAAATTTCAATACTTTTTCTCATGCACAACCAGCCTCCCATTCTGTTCTTGGCCACCTGTACACTTATGCAAGATCCCTGAGAAATATGAGCCTATCTCAGAGTTACATGTCTTCTGCTTTCTAGGGACTCGTCATTCTCTTCCTTGCACAGGAATAGGCTGCAATACTTGCTCTCAGTACAGACTCTAAGGTTGATTCTGTGCACAGATAACTGCCCTAACTGGGGCTTCAGATCCATAGTCTTAATCCTTTAGGACAGCTCTTCCTTCCTCATCTGTTTCAACACGCTCATTTACATGGAAACCTCCTTCTTGTTTTCGTGTCATAACCCTCTTCTCTGCCCAATTAGTTTGCTACTCTGATCAGCAACTTGAGGTCAGCTCTGCAATCTCACTAGAGGTCTGCATATACCAGATTTCATTCTAAGAGACCTCTCTACTTCTGCGCTGTAGCTTGAGGCAAAACTGGCCTCTAATCCACACTCACACAAGCCCTTGTGTGACTTCTTAACGAGCAGATTAGGGCCCCAACCCTCCTTTCACAACTGTGGAGATCTGGCTCAGCAAAATCCTCCTTTAGAGACATGCCATACCTTCCTCCATGCACTGAGATCTAGCAAGTTTAAATGCAGAACTTCTGGGACCATATATAGAGGTTATGCACAACTGAACTGTGACCTAATTATGGCATGCCAATCCATAGATCCATGACCTCCTTGAGCTCAATTGGTCCTCCAAGGGACGCAAGCCATAAAGATCTTCTGCCTTCAATTTGGGCTAACTCGGCCCTCTCCAATTTGAGAGAGACCTTCAAACTTTCCTCCTTGAGACTGTGGCTGCCTGAGGTAACATGATCTTCTCGAGAGAGATCAATGTTTTAAAAACCGGAACCAGTGACCGGACCGGTCCACCTAATGAACCGGGTTTCAAACCGGGACTGGTTTAAAAAAATACATTAAATAATTATTTTTTAATGAAAAAAACTAGTTTTAAGATTTAAAACCATGATTCCAAGCAAATAGAAACAAAATATGCAAGGTTTTCTCATCTATATACCATGTAAAGGTGGATATATCAAAATGGCATCGAGTGCAATACATATCTGCAACAAAATACATAATCAATGGGGCTCTAAATGGCCTCTAGAGTCTGAAAACAATGCTCTAAGATATGGGATCACTAAACTACTAAAAGTCTACATATCAGTGATCAACAACATGATCACTCCTCATCATGATCAAACTCATCACCACTACTAGACAAGAGATTATCAACATGAGCTACATAAATAATATGCCTCTGAGTTCGAGGACTCCTAAAACTCCTCTACAACTTTAGTAGTAGTAGCAAAAATAGACATCAAAACTACTAATCACTGATCAACATGGTCACTCATGAAACTCATCATTGATCCAATGCTACTAGAAATACATAAACATCATCAACAAGAGATACATGAACATCATCTAGTTCAAAGTCTTCAGACTTGGATTGCTCAACCTTATAACATGATAGAAATTGAAAAGGTTTAACGTGCCTAACCAATGATTTTGGTTTGAGTGAAGGGTTCATCTCCTCAACCTTATAATGTGGTAGAAAAAGATTGGCATGCCTAACCAGTGGTTTTCCTTTGAGTGAAGGGTGCATTCCTGTTAAGGCCATGGTAGAGGAGTTTCAACAATCAATACCACCAACGTCAACAAAGTTCAACAATCAATGCCACCACGATCAAGGTTCTTAAAGGGCTACATGCTCTTGATCAAATGGCAACCTCATACCCTCATGCATCATAGAATCAAATGGAAACATTGCAAACCCCCAAACCATGAAATCCTGAAAACCATTAAGTCTACTGAATTTTGAGTGAAATCTAAAATTCTAGTTTCTCCATATGAAATCCAATGAAGTTGACTCTCAAACATCTTGAGTCATTTCATGGTAATGTTAAAAATTTAAGTAAAAAGATGAAAATGAAAAGTAAAGGAAATGTCACTTTTACTTTAAAAAATTAACATTACCATTAATTACCAACATTGTTAAGGTTAAAATGTGTTAGGAAAATGAGAGGGTAGACATGTTTTTCTTGGAGGGACTATTTTTTGAGCAAAACAACCCCAAATTTCCCTTAAAACAGCTTCAAAACTCACAAAAATGCATTTTATGGGGGTCATAGTTGCCCTGGCAATAAACCGGCCGGTTTAGGACAAAACCGAGCAGTTCTGTCCTAAACTGGCCGATTAGGGCAAAAAAAAGGCGAAATGAGGAGGTAAACCGGGTTTTTAGCCAGTTTGACCCGGTGGGCTTGCTAACCGACCGATTTTTAAAATACTGAGAGAGATACACACTTGGTGTTGAAAAGTGTGACTAGGTTCGGTCTTCATAATGACATATATAATTGTGATTATTATGTAATTGATGAAAAGAAGAAAATAAATTTATTTCTGTAGCACTTGATTCATGGGTTTCATTATCAAGGGATTTTATGCTAGTTAAGGTTCCCATTGTGAACTTTTAGGTTTTTGTCATCTATTCATAAAAGTCAATGTCATGTATGAAGGACCCTTCTTGGGCATATTATATTTGTATATGAGTCAATAGAAATGTCAAGTAGCCATGCAAGACCAAGCACAAGCATTTGCATCAAGTCGGCTCAAGTTGAAATTAAGATGATCTCCAAAAGGCATGTTGGCCTAAGTCATGTCGTCTAATTTACGTGGACAAACTACTCTTTATAGGCAGCTCGACTTTCATCCTAGACACAGAATTTGGTTTTGCATTTGAAATACATCAAGAAGTGTGAGAAACAGAAATAGAAGTCTCTTATCCAGCATGGGAAGGAGGATAATCTGAGCTTATTTGGCACTGTTTTTGGTTACTTTTATTCACACGTGTGACTTGTATTAAGGGCTCTGCAGTAGGGTTTCCACAGTCAACAAAGAAGACAAGAAGAAGATCTCTATATCAGCATAAATACTAGACGAGGTCACAAGGTTGAGTATCCTAGTCAAGTGAAGAAGGAAGATATGTCCAAATAGCCCACACATGTAAATTACAAGGGTACAAATAAGTCGAGGGTTCCAGATCCGTGGAAGAGACCGAAAATTTCAGAAGCGCCGACAGTTTGATTTGCATTAACCAAAGTAGGAGGAAATTGCATCAAGGTTGATTCAAGAAGGAATCTCATCAAAGCTTTGTGTCTTGGTCTTAGAGAGGCAAAATAGGTCAAGGGTCTTGGTCTTGGTATTCGTCAATTGAAGTCTCTATAAGAAGACGAATTTGTTCGGGTTTTCCTCTCAAGTGGGAGAGGTTTTGGCCCTGCCTGATAGCCTATATTTTGTGTCTCTTATCTCTTATGGTTTATGCATTGGTAGCTGTTTGATGAAGGGTAACACTATAATAATATAAGCAAAAGAAGATTCTAATCTAAGAAGTAAAAGGCATTAACAAACAGTTATCATAAGTAGAGAAATCAACCAATACTTGTTGCCCTAGATTTCTCAACACTTTGATGTATAACTCACCCTCCTTTTCTTAATCTTTACCTATTTTCCATTATAGCCTTTGAGTATGGTGTTGATTTGGGGTAGCATCAGATGTGCCCTAATCCTCAAATTTTGCAGGGAGGCTTGGGCACATTTATTCCAAAGAACCTAGAAAGTGTTTTGTGAAATTCCACCCAGAAACAATTTTATTAAAATAATTAATATTTTTAATGGAGTTCTTAAGTTTAAACTTAGGAAAATTAAAATATTAATGGGTATTAATCTAATTGTGGGTGTAACTTCTAGAAGAAGACGAGGATCAAGCTAAAATGATCTTAGCCATCTATTAGCTTTTAATCTGGGCAATTGAATGTCAACGAGAAGATTATTTAAGGGAGCTTGAGGGTCATTTGGAAAACACACCGAGAGATCCAGAGATCAAATTTCTGAAGTGAGAAGTTCTCAGGAAATTTTGATTGAGTATATTTCTTGTAGTTGAGGGGCAGGGATAACATCCGAAGAGATTTTCTTAGTCGGAGAATCATCAACAGAGAGAAGCAGAGAGTGATCCAGCAGCCCAGACGCAAAGGCTGACATAGGGCCATGAAGGGCCACGCAGAGGTAGCGTAGAGGGTGAGAGAGAGTCTAAGATTTTGTTGGGCAGAGTCAATTTTAGAAGTCGGGAGCCGGGGTGTGAGATCGGGAGGTTGAAAGCAGAGACTCCAGGCAGTAAATCGATCAGCGAACTGGGTGACACAGTGCCTAGAGAGGTTGACGCAGGGTCTGCGTGAGGACTGCGCAGAGGCAACATATGGTTTGCCAAAGGCACTTCATCCAGTGTTCGAATCTTTTCTAAGTGATTGTGTGAGTTAATCTCACAAATCTTTCTACCAATGTTTCTCTTTGTAACTAAATAACTCGAGATGTATACAGAATTTGCTATTGCTTAATAATAATAAACCCTCACAGTTGTTGCACCGGTTTTCCCACATTGGGTTTTTCCGGGAACTTTTGTTCAAAATTAATGGTGTCTATTGTGTTGTATTTTCTTTCTTGCTCAATCTCTTGTTTCTGCACAATATTTAATTAAGTGAACGCTACAGTGTATGTATTACGATATTTGTCGTAGGAAACTACAAGTAATTTGTTTAAAGGAATTTAACAAATAGGAGTAGTATCATCAATTGTTGCAGTAGGGATTCCTGTTGTGGAATCTTCACATATGGTAATAGGTTGTTCATACTTCATTCGATTCTATCCACACACTTCAGGTCTCATAATTACAACGCCTCAAAGTTCGGATTCTTCATTATTTATATACCATAGTAATAGTTGGATGCTTGTCACAGTATGTTAGGATCTTCGCTGTCACAGGTCCAGATTTTAGAGAGATACTATAGCTTTTATTGAGAATAGAAGATGTTACTGAAACTGTCTTTTCTGAGAAGTATAAGTTCAGATGGCTTCCACAGGATCATATCTTCTGTTTAGTATCATCATAATGTCTTCACATTGCTTTTGACCTTCTTTTCATACCTTCTTTAGCTGGGTGTTACAGACTTATGATAATGATCTTCTTTAAAGGGAGTGATGACTGCTTCAACAATGATGAACTTGTTGATAAGAATATCTTTAAGCAAAATGCCAACAATAAATGATCTGCAAACTATCTTCCAGTAACCTTAGCTCTGATACCATGTTGGAAAATCAAGGTAATTGGAGATTACGATTGATTCCCCTTACATTGATAATTACTTGTGATCTTTATTGGCTTATTGTGGAGATATAGGCTCCACGCTAGGGAAAACCCCGCAATTGGGGAAAACCCGAACAATCCTCTTCTTATAGAATCAGATCAAATGAGATATCCAAGACCAAGACAAGTACCTCCATAACATCTCCTAGTTAGCCCTCCATTCTCTGTCAATAAGATTAGCTAATCTGTCACATGATGCCTTGTTCATCAGAGATGCCTCTTCATTCTCTAGCTTACATTTTATAGTCTTCATAATCCTCTTGTAGTTCGCACATCATAGAGGTAGTCTGCTATAAATCGCATATCTTTACAGAAATTTGCTACAGAAAAACTCCATGAACTTCCTTCCCTTTTGTGATCCTGCTCCACAGAGAAACTTCATACCTCTTGCAGATCTATGCCACGGGGAATTTTTCACATTTTTTTATCCTACTTTACAGAGAAAAAACACACCTTTTTGCCTCAGAAGACTTGCTTGTCTTGCCTCAAAATATCCACGAATTTTCTCTCTTTTTGGTGGAGGATTCACATCAATATATAATTTTCATCACTATGAAGGGTCACATTTGTTGAGCAGGCCAACCTGACCATATGGAGGGCTGACTTGGTCTTATGGAGGTCAATTTGACTCTTTTTGACTTAACAAAAATTCTTTTCCTTTTTCTTACAAAGATTCCAAATGGACTTTGACTCAAATTTAATTCTTTGACTCAACAAAAACCTAGAAGCATGAAGAATGTGCTTTACTAAAGAAATAATAATAATATAAATCTTTTTCTTCTTTTTCTTTTGTTACATGTACAAAGATAAATATGAAGACCGAACTAAGTTACTTTTCCAACTCAGAGCTCTCCACATAATGTTTGGTTAGTGTTATTCTTCCATCTAGCATACTTCTTAACGGGAGACGAGTTATATATATAATGTGCATTAATAATTTTTGTAATCATGTGTTTTCATTTAATATTAAGGGCATTCTTATATGAATCACAAGTTGAGTTGGATGGTTAATATCTCTTGATTGTATCCTTGTTCCCACACTTCACTTGAGAGGTTATCCCTTGCCCCTATTCCTGTGTGACCTTCCTTGAGGTCATTCCATTGTTCAAGAGGGGCACAAATAGGATGCACTAAGTGATATAGCGTGTTTAGAGTAATTCATACTTATCACTTTTCATTAGTCTCTTGTATCCACCTCAATTGTTTGGGTTGATGATCATTTGTCACAAATACTAGCATCCTCTATCCTATTTTCTGAGCAAGGGCCCAACTTTTTTTTCCTTAAGAGGTTGATTCAATTGAAAGAAATATAAAAGCATATATAGCCACAAATGAAAGAATATGCAAAATGCAAAAGATGGGTAGGACAATTAAAGTGCTTGGACATGTTAGGGTCCTATAATATATAGGATCTCAAGGTGATTGAATGTTTTATCTCAAAAAACTCATATTGTAAATAATTGTCAATCTGCAAATGATTTCCAAAATAAAACAGAATAAAAATGAAAAGAGGGTATAAACAAAAAAAAAAGGGAAAACAAAAAAACATTGAAAAAAAGAATAAAAGATAGAACCCCATCAAAGAAAGAAAAACAAAAGAAAATAATACTGAAATTGTTGCAAATTTAAATGCCACTACTGATAGATAGTTTTCTTCATGATTGATAAATAAAGGTTGTGTGCGACTTGTTTAAAATGCCACAATGATTAGTTATTTGTTTAATCATACAGTGTAATAATGGTTAAACATGTTTGAACTTCTGTAAATTAGATTAGAGAATAAAGATTTGCCAAACAGTTTAATCCTGGTAAATCAACAACTAGGTAGAAAATGGCATTGGTTCAACTGTTTAGTCTAAATCAATAGGAGAAATAAGTGATACAATTTAAATGGTTTTTCTATTTTCCACAAAAGAAAATAATTATGGGTTTGCTAGTCTAATGCCACCCCTTTAGAAAAATAAAAAATGTTAGCTTAGTTAAAGGGTGGGGAGAAATAGCTTGGTTCTGATAAATGTATTTATTTGCCTCTTATCCTAAGTCTCAATGACATCGTAAAAAGAAAGAGGCGCGATGGGATAATGTATATTCATGACATGTTTTATATCCCAAATATTATCCTAAGTTTCAAAAACATTATCAAAGAGGCGCATATGGACAAAAATCTTTTTGTCGTTTATGGTTAAAGGTGCCGCAATCAAACACATTGGGATCCTCCTACCTTTCGGATCAACGATACTCATTATTTTTGGCCCCCCTCTCCATCCTAGCTTTACCGCCCGAGGGGGGTCCAAAAAGACGGTATTCTTCATCGGGCCCCATCACTACGTGGCTTTCTCTCCGTGTTTCGCACCCCCCCAACCGATACCACATACCGCCTCCTACCCCCTCCGAAAATCATTTTCTCCCTCATCCCTTTACCGTCTCCCTACCCGACACCTCCGCCAATCCTGGCGTGCCATGTCTTCTAGCTGTTGCCCAAGTAAATGTTTTCCCGGCAAAATAACTTTGAGTATTTAATTTTCCCTCTCGGGTAACCATTCAACCTTCAACGATCCCGCTCCACCCTCCAACGAAACCTGTTACTCCCACTTTTAAAAACCTTGAACCGTCTTCATTGTCCCTTTCATTCACATATTCTCTATAATTCACAGGTTTTCTGCCAAACAACCCAGGTTCAAAAGATTTGCTAAAGCAGTTCAAATTATCAGCGTTCTGTCTCCCCTCCCTTGATGGCTCACAACTGGAAATTTGTTCCCGGTAAGCTTTTCCTTCCATCACCATTGATATTCACAGATCTAATTATGCCTCCAAAGAGCAAGAACCAGGAGAACCATGTTAATCCATTAATATCTCCATCTATAGACTTAGACCATATTACATTAGTTGATAGGGATTACAGGATCAATGAGACACAATGTGACTGTGAGTTCTTGGATCTTTACTATTGGCTGGAGGATAAACATGCTGATAAAACAAAGGAAATTAGACTCTGGGAGTCCAATCTTCCTCACTATATTTTCCCTCTAACCTTCCGTGCCTCTGAATTCAACAGGAAATGCCAAGCCTGCTATGTTCCCAGCCAAAGAGCCATTATGACCCCATCTGGTGAGATCCTTTTTTCAATCACTTCCCAATCTATTAACCAGATGATGCTAGCTCCCCATGTGGAAAACGATGCCTCATTTTCCTTAGAAGCTCTCACTGAACTCTATCAGAAGCTTGATTTTGCCAGAAGAGCCAAGATTTTTTATATCTTCTTACCAAAAAATGCCCAATTGCCAAAGAAGAATCCTCCATACCCTTCCTCAATCTTCTCTGATCAAGCTAAACAGATCATAACCATAATTTCATACATTTTGGGTTATTATTATGATTAGTGGGTAGATGAACCCATTCGAGGCTTTCTTTCCATCTTTTCCACAGAGAGAAAACCATCTATTTTGTTTAATTTCAGTCAATTCTTGGCTGATAACATCCATGAGCAATTTCTTAAATTTCCAACAGAACAAGTGTTTAAATACACTTCAATTTTAGTTTATATGTTTCTATATTATCAAACAGACAGGTGTAGGAATTTACAGGGTAAGTTCCTCAAATAGAACACCAAAGGACACCGCTCACAAATAGATCACAGATCTATACACCAGTATTCTTGACGTGGTTAAAACCCTCAAAGAGGGAAATAGTCCACGACCTGAGCCAATGTAGCCACTTCAGACAATTTATTAATAAAAGAAAGAAAATTTACATAAGCTTGTCTCATGAATGATCACCCTAGAAATGACCCTTCATGCTCTTTAAATAGAATCATGGTCCAATCGGGTGTTAAGTCATGGATCAAGTGTCAGTAATACCGAGGAGAGAATGAATCGTCAGATCACTTCATGTCTATAACATATCGTGACTATCGGATTGTAAGTTACAAAAGTACATAGTAAAGAAACACACTTTACCTAACTCTACACTAGAAGAAGTTATACTTAACTATTTCCTATGTGTCGGAATATCCTAACATCCCCCCTTAAGAACAACTTGGGATAGGATTCAAGGATGTACAAATATGACACAATAGGAGAAGGAAGGAGGCATTAGAGCCTATCCCCCCTTAGTGACAACTTCCTGAACTCCAACCATAAATCGAAGTTTGGTAAACTTCGCCTCTGTGAGAGCCTTTGTAAAGATGTCTGCAACTTGATCATCGGTTGAACAATATTGCACTTCAAGAACATGGTCATGAATGAGCTTTCTGATGAAGTGCATGTGTAGTTCAATGTGTTTGCTGCGCTGACGTTGGACTAGATCTTTGCATAGTTGAATGGCACTTTAATTATCACACCAAAGTGTAGTCGGATGCCCCTTGGTGACAACTTCTTGAACTCCAACCATAAATTGAAGTTTAGTAAACTTCGCCTCTGTGAGAGCCTTTATAAAGATGTATGTAACTTGATCATCGGTTGAACAATATTGCACTTCAAGAACATGGTCATGAATGAGCTTTTTGATGAAGTGCATGTGTAGTTCAATGTGTTTGTTGCGCTAATGTTGGACTAGATCTTTGCATAGTTGAATGGCACTTTGATTATCACACCAATGTGTAGTCACATGTTGCTGCTGAAAGCCAAACTCTGATAGGTTCTGATGAAGCCACAGGGCTTCCTTACTAGCTTCTACAACACCATGATACTCTGCTTCTACTGAATAAAGAGAAATGGCACTTTGTTTCTTGCAAGCCCATGTAATAGGTCCAAAACCAAGAGTGAACACATAACCTGCAGTAGAATTCCGATCATCAGGGTCTCCAGCCCAATCGGAATCAGTGAAACCAACCAATAAAGGAGATGCTTCTGCACTATAATGAATGCCAAACTGAACTGTACCTCGAACATAACAAAGTAATCTTTTCGCTGCTTTCCAATGACTTTTATGTGGGTTTTGCATAAATCAGGCAATAAGGCCAACATCAAAGGAAAGGTCAGGGCGGGTATGGGTTAGATACAAAATTTTTCCTACAAGATGACCATATAAGGTAGCATCAACTTCAGAAGAAGTACAAGTGATTGAAAGTTTGGCTCCAGACTGAAAGGGAGAAGGGGCTGGCTTACAATCTTCCATGTGAAAGTGGCATAGAAGATCACATGCATACTTGGACTCGGAAAGGGAAATACCTTCCTTGGATTGCAAGACTTGAAGACCAAGAAAATAATGCAAGTGTCCTAAGTCTGTCATTTCAAACTGCTTTTTAAGGCTAGACTTCACATGGCTTATAAGGTTGGGATCACTACCAGTAAGGATAGGATCATCAACATAAAGAACAAGAATGATAAGAGACTTACTCACTTTCTTTGTGTAGACAGTATTGTTAGAATGACATCTAGAAAAGCCAGTATCTAAAAGAAAGCTATCCCTTTTGGCATACCAAGCCTGAGGGGCTTGCTTGAGACCATAAAGGGTTTTATTAAGCCAACATACAAGGTTGGATTCTGTTTGTATAAAGCCAGGAGGTTGTTCCATATAGATTTCTTCATGCAAGTCTCCATGCAAGAAGGCAGATTTAACATCCATTTTGTTGACACCTAATCATCAGGATTGGGTGAATAACTAAAATCGATGTAAATAAATAATAGAGAATATGAATAGTCCCTGGGAGATGAAATGAATAGTGTCTCCCTATTGTATATAATAAAGACCAACCTAAATGAATATCAACGAATTGTTGTTGAGGAGTTATTACCTGGTCTGACATGGTATCAGAGCCAGTGCCATTTTTGGCTTTTAACTGCCATTGTAACTCCCTTCTGCCATTTTCAGTAATCTGGGTCTGCCCTCTGCCTGATAATCTCAGTAATGCTTGAGCTTTTGCTGCTCTCTACATGCTGGTATAACAGCGCTCCATTGCCAAACCATTGCTAGACCTGCTCCATCTGTGATTTACCATTATTCATTGCCAGACCTGCTCCATATGCGATTTACCATTATTCATTGCTAGACCTGCTCCATCTGCAATTTTCCATATAATACGCTGCTCAATTTCCATATAATACGTTGCTGATGGTATAATATGTCATTGACGGTGTCAGTTGTGTGAAGCCCGCTTCGTGTCAGTATATGTTTTATTCTTGTAGTGAATAGTCTGCCCTCCAAACCGTTATGTTGGGTGAATATCGTTGGTCCAAGCGTGTTCTAGTCTGAATGTGTTTACTGAGAGTGGTGTTGTGGAAGACAACCGAACTATGACTATAGCACTAATCGTGAGTATGACGGTTCGTTGATTGGTGTGTATGCTTTTTGTTAATCGGTATGGTGTTGTGCTCTACATTAAGGCATTAATACATTGATTGGCATATTTATGCCATCAATTTTGTGCATTGAATGTTTTGAAACACCACTCTTTGAAGGTCGTATGCTATAAATCCCTTTTGAAAAACACATGATATGTATGTGTTGTTTGTTGTGTTGTTCAGTGCGTTGTTTGAGGCATTTGTTCAGTGCATTGTTATATATATGATGTCATGAAACTCTATGTACCAAGGTTGTATGCTATAAATCCCTTCCTAATGCTCACAGATTCCGCTGATTGCTTCTGAGTAGCTCTATATAAATAGGAAAAACTGCACTGAATGCCTTTTTTTTATTACGACAATTTGCACGAACAACGATGTGTAACGTTCCTAGAAATTAGCCCCGTTTTGTAAAATATTGTTGTTCAGCTTACTGTTTAGTGACCCGCCATCAATATATCGAATTCTATCCAAAAATATTGTTACTGTCTCCACATGATGCTACCATATCTTTCGGCAGACACCATATAGATTTCGTTTGTATTTTTCTATGCATGTAGCCCCAGAACATTACTGGCACTCCACTGTTCATCGAAATACTGAAATTTCTGGACAGCTTTGAAGCACATTTTTGCCAGCAGAATTTTTTTTTTTTTACAATATGCATTCAATCATATATATTGTGGGAATAGTTCTTACTGGCAAGGAGAACTATCTTGAGTGGTCCCAAATGATAAAACACACCCTCATTTTCAATGAGTTGTGGAAAAGTGTGTGTATTGGAGATGGAGACAAAGAGCCAGAACAACCTACCTTAGACAAAGAGCTCGCCATTTGGGAAAATAAGAACAACAAAGCCTATGCATTAATTGCAGCATCTGTAAGTGAAGAGGTGAGTCGCCATATTTCGCCATTTTCAACTGCTTTCGAAGCCTTACAAACGCTGGAAGAACTCTATGATTCACATTCTGCACTTGAAGTTGTTCAACTCATGATTAAACTCTTCACTCTTGAATAAAAAAATAATGATCCTCTTGCTCTTGCATCCGAAGTAAAATCTATAATGCATGATATCAAAGCCACTAAGGTTGAATTGGATATTCCTCTTATCGTTTTTCTCAAGGCATTTTATCCTACTTACTCCAATTATCTTGAGTCATTGCAAGCAGACGGAAATCTCAAAGATATTACCTTTGACTCTCTTGTAAAAAAAAATTGTTGAAAGAGAGAAAGCTTTTCGAAAGAAGACAGCCCTTGAATCTTCTGAAGAGGTTGTGTGCCTTACTCATAAAGAAAAGAATCCTGTTCAAGATTCTTCTAGAGGAAGAGAAAGATATTTTAGAGGCAGGGGGGCAGACACTCTTAAGGAGAAAAGTCAGATTTGCACTGCATACGCTGCAAAAGAAATGGATCACATGATACCTCTCAATGCAAGTTACCTTGGGACAAAATTGAGCAGCAAACAAACCAACAGAAAGGTAAAACTAATGACATAGACAAAGGTAAAGCACCTGAAACCGCTCATTATGTTGTGGTTCAATATAATATCAAAGTAAATGAAGATTTATTTAATGCTTCACTTGCTTCTTGAAAAAATGAGTGGTTGCTTGATTCAGGAGCAACTTGCCACATGACTCATAGAAAAGATTTTTTTGAAGAATTTACTGACAATGTTGATGGCAGTATACATTGCAGACCAATCAAAAATCAAGCCATCAGGGCTGGGCACAATCAGGCTCAAATTGCATGGTCTTCCAAACTTTCTTCTGCATCATGTTCTATATCTCCCACAGTTGAAGAGAAACTTGCTATCCTTGGTCCACATCCGCCAGCAAGGTCACTCCATTCATATGTTTGATGGCAAGCTTGAGGTGAGAAAAGCATCTGACCACTCACTTGTCATGAGGGGAATAGAAGAAGAAAGGCTTCTCAAGTTGCAAGGTACCTCTGCTCGTGCACAACATTTCTCATACAATTCTCATTATGAAGAAGGTACATTTCCATCAAGTTTATTATGGCATGCTAGATTTGGACATTTGAACAGTGTCAACCTCTGCTTGTTGAAGAAAAATGGTTTTGTTGGTATGCCTACAATTCTTAGGAAACTTAAGCAATGTAATGCTTGCATTCTAGGAAAGCATAGCAAACAGTGTTTTCATGATTCACATGCAAGAGCACGTAAAAAAATTGAACTCATTCTTTCAGATTTATGTGGTTCAATGCCTGTTCCTTCTGCAAATGGAAATAAATATATGATGACATTTATTGATGACTACACCAGAATGTGTTGGGTTTATGTATTGAAGAACAAATCTAATGCTTTTCAAACATTCAAGAACTTCCATACATGGATTGAAAATGATGCACAATCTCATATTGGCTCTATTCACACTGATAATGGAAAAGAATACAATTCAAATGAATTTAAAAACTATCTTTGCCAACATGGGATCAAACATCAAACAACTGTGCCTTATTATCCCCAACAGAATGGTGTAGCTGAAAGAATGAATAGGACAATCCTAAATATGGTACGTTCTATGTTGTTCTTCAAAAATGTAAAAATGATGTTTTGGGCTGATGCAGTTCTATGTGTTGTATATATAAAGAATAGATGTCCATCTAATGCTATCAAAAACAAAACTCCCTATGAAATGTGGTATGGGCACATTCCTTCGGTAAAGCATCTCGGGGTCTTTGGTTCCACCTGTTATGCTTTAATACCAAAGGTAGAAACAAACTTGGTGCAAGAAGTCGTAAGTGTATCTTCCTAGGGTATTCAAACACCTCCAAAGCACACTGTCTCTATGATGAAGTCACCAAAATGTTTGTTGTATCTAGAGAAGTAATCTTTCTTGAATCATCTAAAACTAACAATGTTGTTGAAGGACAACTTGACGCTTGGATAGACTCACAAATGCAAAATCATTTCAAGAATTTGATAATCAGATTCCACATCTTGAAGGGGGGATTCCTATACTAGATCAACATGTGGAATCTTCTTTTGAAAAACTCTCTCCCCCACACGCAACTCCAACAATGGATGATACTTTTAAGTGATGTGATTGATAGAATTGGGAGACTCAATCTTGATTCAGTCCCAACTCAATCAATGGAGCAGCCTGGACCATCTGAAAAAGGTCCCCCAAAGTGGTTGACAAAAACACTTGAAAGTGTTCACCCTGATGGGGTTGGAAAACAATAACTAGAAATTCAAACCGACAAAATGGAGGTGATGTAGATGACTTTAATTCACCTATTGATATGGATATTTTTTATGATTGTGAATTGAATTTGTCTACAGATTTCGAACCAACTTCCTTCAAAGAAGCTGCTTCTCATGATGAATGGAAAGAAGCGATGCAAAAGGAGTATGATGCCTTGATAAAGAATGGCACTTGGAAGCTTGTAGATCCTCCATTAGGAACCAAACCAATTGGATGCAAGTGGGTCTACAAGAACAAGTATAAAGAAGATGGCTCATTTGACAAGCACAAAGCCAGGCTTGTGGCAAAAGGTTTTGCACAGAAGGAAGGGGCCGATTATGAGGAGATTTTTGCCCCCACAGCAAAATGGGCTACCATCCGGACACTCTTTGCCCTAGCAACTCAGAATGATTGGAAAGTCCATCAAATGGATGTAAAAACTGCTTTCTTGAATGGAGATTTAAAAGAGAATGTTTTTATGTCCCAGCCTGAAGGATTTGTTGTGAAAGGACATGAACATAAAGTATGCAAACTTGTGAAGTCCTTGTATGGCCTCAAACAAGCACCACGCGAGCCTGGTATGAAAAACTAACTGAGCATCTTCTGAAACTCAACTTCAAACATTATGATCTTGATGATGCAACTTTATTTGTCAAGAAAGCTGGCAAAACAGTTGTATATCTTGTGGTATATGTAGATGATCTTTTGATGACAGGGAACAATAAAAGCTACATTGCATCCATAAAGAAGGAATTGGGAAAAGGTTTTGAAATGACTGATTTGGGCTAGTTCATTACTATCTTGGTATTGAAGTAACTCAACATCCGAAGTCCATATTTCTTTCTCAAAATAAGTACATTGGAGATCTGTTGAATAGGTTTGGCATGATAGAATGCAATCCTCTTACTACTCCAATGGAACAAAACTTAAAGCTCACATCCATTGAAGGAAAAGAATTTGAGGATGCAACAAAGTATAGACAACTTGTAGGAAGTCTCAACTACCTAACTATTACCAGACCAGACATTTCATTTGCCGTTGGAATCTTCTCCAAGTTTATGCAAAAGCCTTGTGAGGGACATTGGTCTACCGCAAAAAGAGTTCTAAGGTACTTGAAGGGAATTCAAGACTTTGGAATCAAGTATACATAGGTGGACGACTTCAGCTTGATTGGATACTCTGATTCAGACTTCCATGGAGACAAAGAAACTGGGGTATCTACTTCAGGTTATGCTATGAGTCTTGGATCAGGCGCTGTCTCCTGGAGATCACGCAAACAATCAGTTCCAGTAGATTCCACAACGGAAGTAGAATATGTTGTAGCAGCTGAGGTGACAAAAGAAATTGTGTGGCTTAGGAAAATTCTTGAAGATTTGCAGGTAAAACAAGTACAACCGACTCCACTCATGATTGACAATACCTCAGCAATAAAATTGGCCAAGAACCCAAAGTTCCATGATCGAACGAAGCACATCAATACTAAATATCATCTAATTTGACATCATGTTGAGGCCAAAATAATCCATCTCCCCTATTGTTCCACTAATGAGCAAATTGCAGACATCTTCACCAAAGTGCTTGGAAGAGAAAAGCTTGAAAGATTCAGAACGATGCTTGGACTCACCAACATCCCTTCAAGATTAAGGGGGGGAATGTTGACACCTAATCATCAGGATTGGGTGAATAACTGAAATTGATGTAAATAAATAATAGAGAATACGAATAGTCACCGGGAGATGAAATGAACAGTCTCTCCCTATTGTATATAATAAAGACCAACCTAAATGAATATCAACGAATTGTTTTTGAGGAGTTACTGCCTGGTCTGACACATCTAATGGACTTCCCATTTCAAAGAGGCAATAAGGGAACGAACAAGGCGGATAGAGTTCATTTTGGCAATAGGGGAGAATGTTTCAGTGTAGCCAATGCCTTCAACTTCTGAAAATCCCTTAGCAACAAGACAAGCTTTATGTTTATCAACTTTTCCATTTGGTCCAAACTTGGTTCTGTAAACCCATTTGCATCTAACATGTTTTCGTCCCTTTGGAAGAGGAATAAGATCCCATGTATCATTTGCCAATAATGAACGATATTCTTCCTTCATAGCTGCATCCCAATCTGGATGGCCTGAAGCTTTTGCAAAGGTGTCAAGATCGTAATTCGCTCAAGCTTGAGTCAGTAAAGAAGAGGCTCTATCGAACTAAGAACGTGTACGTTGTTGATCTGTAGGATCACCTGCAAAAGCACCTGTTGTATCCTGAGTAGCACAAACCCATTTTGGAAGCTGAGGAGCTGAAGGAGGATCCTAAAAAGGTGGGGGAGGATTGTCATACTCGCTGTCATCATCTGAAGAAGAAATATTTTTAGAAGTAGAAGGGATAGAGAGAGGTGGCACATCCGCCGAACTAGGCTCGTAGGCCAATATATTTTCAACAAACTTTACATCTCTTCTAATGATAACATTTTTGGACTTGAGTGGAATAAGTCTATATCCTTTGACATCTTCAGAATATCCAAAAAAAATACATTTTTCACTCTTAGGTTCTAGAGTTCTATGTTTTTCATCTGGAATATGGGACCATGTTTCACTTTCAAAAACACAAAAGTGATTTACATCTAGTTTAATTGAGTTCCATGCTTCTTTTGGAGTGATATTCTTTAAAACCTTAGTAGGAGTGAGATTTACTATGTAATTTGCACAGTTAATTGCTTCTGCCCAAAAACTAAGACTAAGAAGCATACAATTAGCCATTTCCTTTAAATTGCAATTCTTCTTTTCAACTACACCATTTTGTTTTGGAGTATATGGAACAGTATGTTGCATTTGAATTCCATGTTCAATGCAAAAGTTGATGAATTTGTTGTTAACATATTCACTGCCATTATCAGATCTTAGCTTAAGAAGTTGATGTCCAAATTGTTTCTCAACAAAGACCTTAAAGGCCAAGAACATGTTAAATACTTCACTCTTGAGCTTTAAGAAGTATATCCAAGTGCGTCTAGAGAAATCACCAATGAAAGTTAAGAAATACTTGTAGCTAGAGAATGAAACAATTGGAAGTGGACCACATAAATCATTATGCACAAGCTGTAAAGGGGCTGAGGCGTGCCAAGAGGCACGTTTTTCAAAACTAACCCGATGATGTTTTCTGAGTACACATCTGGAACAAACACCATCTCTGCAAGATACCATAGGAAGACCTATCACCATATTTTCTTTACATAGATTTTGAAGGGAGGGATAGTTTAAGTGACCAAATCGCTCATGCCAAAGTTTGCTCACTTCATCATTATTAGCAACAAATACCGAGGGAAGAATTGATGACCCAAAGTTGTTAAACTTATACAACCTTGTAGAATCATCAGCAATGTCAGTAGCTAAAATCTGTCTAGGATCTCTTAGGTCCTTAATTACAACATCATGAGGTGAGAATTCAATGATTTTACCTTCACCTGAATGAGTTATCTGATATACAGATAGGAGGTTGCAGGATAAGGTTGGAACACATAATACATCATTAAATTGACCATTGTCTAGATGAATAGTTCTAGTCCCTATAATACTAAGAGATCTATCATTACCAACATATATATTTTTGGTGTTACAATCATTTAAAGAAGAAAACATGGCTTTGTTTTTGGCCATGTGATAAGAAGCTCCAGAATCAATGAGCCACTCATGAGAATGAGAAGAAGAAGATACATTTAGTGCATAACTAGACCGAGATGCTTGACAACCACATGCATAAGGTGCAATTCCTGAAGATGAAGTTGAAGTTGAAGAGTGCTCCAAATGGATGTTATGCTTCTTCATTGCTGCTTCCAAGGCGTCCATCTTCTTAAAGCATTTGGATTCTAAGTGCCCATCTCGATTACAAAAGTTGCAATGTCTATCAGTCTTCTTCCCTTTGCTTTTATTTTCCTTATCATTTTGTTGAATTGATTTTTCATTTTGAGCCTGAAATTGTTTAGGACCCTTGTTTGGTTTAGGACCATTCTTTTAGGATATTTCTTCTTAGAATTCTTTGTATTTGGTTGCTGCTGGGCGGCTAAGGCTTTCTTAGAAGAGTTTCCAAGATTAAGAAGACTAAGATGTAAGAGTTTTTCATGTTCTCTTATTAAAGAATCACAAAAGGCATCAAAAGAGAGAGACTTGTAGTCTTGTCCTTGAGAAATAAATGCTTCTCTAATAGAATGGAAGGTGGAAACAAACACAGAGTAAGCTAGTCCCAACTTAGTAAGAATGGAATAGATAAAGCTACCATTTTCTTTCTTGACCTTAACACCTTCCAAGAGAAGTCTAAGGGTCTTGAACTTAGACAAAAAAATTTCAATGGAAGAAAAATTATTGGGGTCCAACTTAAGCAACTCATTTTTGAGTTGATGGGCTCTAATTTCATTTTTAATTCTAAAAACTTTAGTGAGCCATTTCATTGCTTCATTAAGGGTATCAAGTTTTCGATATGGAATCTAAGGTCTGGAGAAATAGACATCCCTATCAACCCACGTGTTTGATCTTGTCTATTTTCCCACTTGGCTGCGTTATCTTCATCTTTAGGTTTAGTTTTTTGACCTAAGGCTATTCTATAAAGACCTTTACTTCTAAGTAAATCCACAACGTAAGACCACCATTGGAAGTAGTTGGTGCTGTCAAGAATAACTTGGCATGGACTTTACATTTTAACAGAAACTGACGTTGTAGATGCTGAAACTAAGTGTTCCAATGGAAAGATATCGAAAAATTAGGCCGATTAAAAAAAAAATTGCTCTGAAAATGGCTTCCAGATGAAGTTGTTATGGCTTTTTAAGAAAAGTTATTGAAGATGCCGATGAAGTGCATGAATGTGCAGAAGTGAACGATAATGTTGGATTTAAAAAAAAATCCTCTCCCCCCTCGCCCCTTTCCAAACTTAATCTAATTAGCTCACTTTAAAAAAAGATTTTATGTGATCCACTTTTATAAATAAGTGAAAGTCGGTTTTACAATGGTACTTTATGAGCTACCCACTAAATTGTAACTTAAATAAAAGATAAAGAGACTTTAGAATTATAAGTGACTCACTTTTTATAATGGGTGAGAACACTTTTACATAAACTAATTTTAAAACATAAGTTACATGTGTTTTTTGAAAAAGTAACTCAACAAAAAAAAGACTTGAACTTAAGACCTCTATTCTCATAAAGTAACTTTGGACCAAGTGAGCTAGTTTAAAGGGTTAGTAATTTTTGGAAAAGAGGAAGTGGGTTTTTTTATTTTTATTTTTTAATTTTCTCTTTAATTAGTCACTGATGTTTTGGGGTGCATGCTTACTTGAAAAACCCCTTTTTGCCTACAAAACAAAAAACCACACTACCCAACACGGACATACAAAAAAACCCAAACCTTATGGCTTGAAGTTAGCTTACGCCGGAAACTAAATATTTTCCTCAATGCCTCTGATTTTCCAAAATCACACTAAAGCACAACAGAAAAGAGCATACACATGAGAAAAATCCTTCCTTCATGTTTCTGATTTGCCCAGATTGCACAGAGTCGTGGGGAAAAGAGCATATGCAGAAATGAAAGGTATAGATCTGGTAATATAAAACAGAGAGATAAATAAACCGAAATAAACAAAGAGATAAATAACTAAAACTGCAAATAAATACTATATACCTCCAGATCTTAAAAATGATGTAGTTAGGGCTACTGGAAACCTTTTCGCGTGAAACAAAAGGGGTTCCTCACTGGAACAAATGCTCCTAACATAATACAGCAGTCCTCTTGGCCCAAAAGCGGTCAAAAACAATAGATCTAGGAAACGACAGTCGGATGTAGTTGTACCGGCTTTCGATTTGGATCACCAACGAATGCAACCCTCAAATAGCTCTAATACCATGCAGGAATTTACAAGGTAAGTTCCTCAGATAGAACACCAAAGGACACTGCTCACAAACAGATCAATACACCAGTGTTCTTGACGTGGTTAAAACCCTCAAAGAGGGAAACAGTCCACGCCCTGAGCCAACGCTACTACTTCAGGCAATTTATTAATAAAAGAAAGAAAATTTACATAATCTTCTCTCATGAACAGTCACCCTACAAATGACCCTCCATGCTTTTTAAATAGAGATCATGTACCATTCGGGTGTTAAGTCACGGATCAAGCGTCGGTAATACCGAGGAGAGAATGAACCGTCAGATCACTTCATGTCTAGAACATATCGTGATCGTCAGATTGTAAGTTACAAAAGTACATAGTAAGAAAACACACTTTACCTAACTCTACACTAGACCAAGTTATACTTGACTATTTCCTATGTGTCAGAATATCCTAACAACAAGTTCAGTTTTGCCATGCAGAAGCTAGATGAAGAGGGAAAACGACAACCTGTAATATTTTGGATTTCTTTAGCGATGAAAGAGCAGGAAGAATTCTCTTATAAACAGTGCATTGAAGGGTTTTTTCACCCAACTATGAGTATCTTAAGTAGCTCAGTAGAACCTAGAATCAGTGAAGACATCAAGAGGATCCTAGATTTGATAGATCAGGCCAGGACTGGAGACTGATATTTACACTGAAATCAGAGTTTATGGATGCGAGTTAGCACCATACAACCTCCCAAAATACCTCCCCATGAGGATTTTTGCCCTTGAATATATCAAACAAATGCTAAATTAAGATGATATTCACTTTGTGGTGGCAAAGAAGAAGTCCTAGTTTCGGATAAAGGCACAGGTGGGCCCTTTCAAATGCAACACAAGGTCATCAGGGGAAGAAGCAGAGAAAATCCTTAAAGAAATAAAATTCAACCTGAGTTTCACATGGTCTTATGACCCTTGGGGTATCATTTCTAAGCTGAGAGTAGAAAACAAAACTACTCCATATATCCACACCCCAAGGCCTGAGATAGAGAAATATGTGAACTAGTCAGAATGGGCAGAGAATACATTACAAGAAGCTGAAGAGCAATTGTTTTCTACTTCGAATTTACAGACTTCCACTCCTTAAGAGAAAATAAGTAAAAGACAGAGAGAGGAGGGATCGTCGTTAACAACAAGTAGTGAGGCCAAGGATTTCAGAATCAGTTACAGGAAAAGAGCTAAGAGGACTCCTAGGACATATATAGAAAAGGAGGTAGAAGGTCAAGTTGCCATCATAATTGGAGAAACACCATCTACAAGCAGCAAGTTTGTTACATCTCCTACTAGACCTTCAATATCACATGGTCAAAATGAAATAAAGTTGGCTTTGCAGGATGTCCAAGGAGAAAAGGAAAAAAAAATTTGACAGGTACCAAGAGATCAAACTTAAGAATGAAATTCTTAAGAACAACACCTACACTCAGTTTTGGAAGCAAACTTCTAGTTCACAAAGCATATTATTATCAGTGTTTGATACAGAGCAAAGAAAGATGCAGATGGTCTTCCTTGAGGCCCAAATTCCACATCCTAAGACACCAGCAGATTACAAGAGAACAACGTTTGAATTTAGCACCAAAGATATTTATCCCGTTGATCAAATGGAGATGCATAAACAGACTGGTGAGATGATTTCCACTACCTTAACTAATAATGCCATGTCATTGTCAAAGTTGTAGGTTTCATATGAAAACATTCAGTCCCAATTAAAAATGGAAAAGGTATCTTCTTTAGCAAAGGACAATAGGATCAAATCCTTGGAAGATTTAGTAATCAAGATAGGATATGATCCTAAAGATATAAATGTTGCAAAGGAGATCATCAAGAAGGAAAATCCTGACATTGCAGCATTGAGAAAGCAGTTGAAATTGCCAGCCATAGAGGATCCCTTGACTAAAGATATTGAAGAAAATGAGACACGGAAGGCTAACATGATGAATTTAATCATAGAGCAGAATGTTCAGATCAAACAGATGGAGATAGAAATGGAGAAAATGATCAAAGAGAAAGAACAAAGTAAAAGGGTAGCCATAGTCCCCCTGGATGCTATACCCATCACTCAAATCCCAACTACAGGAAAAACAACTACAACAACTTCTTCAACTCAAACCACAAGTGTTGAACAGGTGACAAAGACACTGGAAAATATGTTAATCCAGTTAGAAGAAATTAATAAGCTGCGTGGACAGCTCAAAGCTCTACAAGAACAGAAAGCTAGAATTGAAGCTTCTCATTTGGTTGAAGTACAAAAGTCACAAAGGTTGCTAGAGAGGTTATAAAGGGTGGAGAAGGATACATCAATTGGTCAAACCTTGGCCCAAGCCAAGGAAACCATTTGGATGGGTATTTTGGACTCGATGAATGAGATTTGGCCATGCATCCAAATAATTTTTGAACAGAAAGAACTGATACAAAAGGCCACTCAAACCATCGTTGAAGTAAGGGAAAAGTTGGGAGACATGCCTACAAAAGCTACCAATATCATTAAATTCATGAATTCAAAGAACAAGTATGAACTTGAAGAGTTAGGAATTAGTGACCGGATTGCCACCATCTTGGAAGTCAAGAAGGTTTTAACTAAGAGAAATCTCATTGCTCAATTAGAAGAGAAATGTGAAACACTGGAGTTGGGAGTGAACAAATTCATCAACGGGATTGAAACATTAATTCAGAAGGGATTTCCCAACATATATGTGATTAATGACAAACTGATTACTCAAGAAGATTATGTTATGAAGATGAAGGAAGTGACCAAAAGCAATATTAAATTCAGTGGTATAAAAGGTAGCATGACAGCTAGAGCATTCTTGGAGACAATGGGAAATGACTTTTTTATCGAGCATGAGGTAAAACATATCTTCACAGTAAAGCCAACATTTGCAAAGTACACTGAGGTTGATGAGATTTACCAAAGGGTAATCAAGTTAACCATTCCGGATGAAAAAAGGTGGGAGCAACTATGTGATTTATTGGATTAAAAGGCAACTCGAATGCAATAAGAATATCAGCCAACACAACATAGTTATAGGCTGATTTATCAACCGAATCCTTCAAAATAGAGCCACCTCTTCGTGTAGCTGTCCACCGTGCCTATGGTTCTCTAAAAGATCAATTTTATTGTTTAGGATAATGCCAATAATACACTGTTAGTTGAAATAGCGATTTTGTAAGTCATTTTGTAATTATTGTTATAAATACTTCATTGTTTGAAGTATTATGTGTTGATTGTTGAATATAATTTCCTATGCAAATTGTAATTTTTCAAGTTGCTGGAAGCATCAATAATACAAGGACATTCTTCACAGGATTCATGTGGTGTACGAATTGGTGATGTTTTTCTCCCATTCATGTGTTTAATCATTGTTTCTTTTCTCTGTCATTTCTGAAAAGATTAATCACATAACAGAACACCCTATTCTGGTTGTTAGTAATTTATATGTTTTCTGCTGAAGTCAAATTAAGGAATCCTTCATTGCTCCTTAGTTTGTACTGAATCTTACATTTCTTATGTTTCATAATCCATTTATAATTTTGAAAGATCCAACTAGTGCAACCTAACTTGCCCTGTGAAACACCTTCAAAGTTTGATGCAAATCTAGTTAATCTATAGACTCCATAGCCCAATGGAATTATAACAATTTAATCAAGCAAGAAATCCAATAGAAAACAATCAGTATAGTCATAACTAGCCTAAAATTCACATAAAACATAGCCAAAATTTTACAGAGAGATCCCTCTCTGAAGTTGTCAGGGCTAGATCCCAACTTCCAAAGTGGTTTTGATGTTGTCTTATGTGTTTACTCCCTCAACCTCAAAAATACAAAACGACAACAGGAGAAAAACCTCACCTGAGATCTACCCCCATCGTTAGCCATCACCTAGGATGGAATGCCAACAATGGTCTTCCAAGAGGAAAGGCTTAAACTTGCATGCCAATAATGATATTTCGAAGCTCTGAAGTGATTGATCTACAACAGCTTCACTGAGATGCCTATAGTGGCAACCAATCATGTGATCATAATTCCACTCGTAGATATTTGCAAATACAACCTCACACAACCAAAATAAGGCTCCCACAAACTCAATTGAACAAGAAAGATGAGTAGATGACACATAATTTAATTATAAAGGTAGTACTCTAATATTACAAGACTTTGGTGATGTCTTTACATGCATAGTGTATTATAATGTACTTTGGGCAAATTTGAAGCAGACTGAACATACCAAAGAAACAAAATGATTTAGGTAGAAGGTTGTGTAGTAAAATGGTTTGTGGAGCCATGTATAGGAAGGTTAAATTGAGAATTGGCCCATTGCACCCTCTGTACAAACGTTGGTTCCCTGTAAGCAGTGATCCCACAACTTGGATATCTCCAATGAAAAATACATAATATACATATAGGCTTCGACTAGCAGTTCCAGTGTTATCAACAAATCAACAGTACTATTAGACCGAGGACACTCAGCCTAAGTAGCAGACTAAAATTACAGGGTTCTAGAATAGATATTGATAACTTATGAAACTAAGCCTCCTCTTGCAGCATGGCAGCTAATTTCCAAGGCAGGCTTGTTTTCTTTCATAAAAAGCAAGGGCATACTTTTGAACTACTCATCTCCAGTATCAGGGGTGTGGCCTAGTTCTTGAGTAGAGTGACCAACGGGTTACAAAGAGACAAACTGGCCTTACAAGAGTAAATCAAACTTTGTAAATGTATACATATGCATATGTGTTGGACTATACAATTAAGGTTGCTTTGTCTGTTGTTTTGAATTTAAATGTTTTATAATTTAAATGAGGTTGGAATTAGGGCCGACCTTTGTTTTTGATATGGTTATGGGAGCAACCCTACGCCCATTATGGGAGGAATTCAATAAGAGTTTCCATCCCTCATTTGGAAGCTTTGAAGGCGAAATGTTATATTTTGGAGCCCACTCCTCCCCCTAGAGAAGGATTTTGGAGATTTTTAAAGGGCTAATGGTGGAAGTTTGGGGTTTGCATTCTTGCTTTGAGGGTTTCTTAGCAAGGACTAGAAAGCTAATTGAAGATTATTGGAGCTAAAGTATGAATTGGAAGGCCCTTGTGCCCACTTGGGGGCTTGCATGCCCACATTAGAGGTTGCTTAGGGTTGGTGGATGACATATGAAAGAAGTTTTGTTGTTGAAGGGCCTTTGGAGCAGTGTTAAAGGAATTGTCCCCCCCCCCCCAAGGATCCAAAGGCAAATCCGCATCCCATATGGATCCACCACTGATCCTTCGACAGAACTGTGGATCGGAAAATCAGATCTGCGGTTCCTCCTTTTTTTGGTAGTTCTTGCAAAATTGGATTTGTGGGGGTTCGATCTGCGGCTCCTGCCCGATCCACGGTTCCTATTTCCCAATCCGCGGATCCGAAAAGGATCGGGTGCGGACCTGTGGAGGTTAGGGCATGTATCCACCGCAGATCGCAAGAAGATCCGAGACAAGTTGGATGGTTCCTCAGGGCTTTTTCTGTTTTTGGAAACTCCGAATTGTTCTGTGAGGAACTACACTTTCTGAATACTCCCAAGGTGCCCCTTGATGCTCCCTAGACGCTTCCTAGATGCTCCCTAATGGTAATGTTAAATTCTTAAAGTAAAAGTGACATTTTCATTTATCTTTCATTTCCATCCTTTTACTTAAATTTTTAACATTACCATGACATGACTCAAGTTGTTTGAGAGTGGTTCCAACCTCATCAGACTTCATATGGAGAAAATAGAATTTCATTTCACATTCAAAATTCAGCAGACTTAACAGTTTTCAGGATCAATGGGATTGTGGCGTTTCATTGGATTATATCATGTATGAGGGCATGTGATTGGCATTTAATCAAGAGCAACAAGCCCTATATGTACCCTAGTGTTGGTGTTATTGATTTTTGAATTCCTTTGTCATGGCCTTAGCAATTATGTACCCTTCACTCAAGCCAAAATCATTGATTAGGCATGTTAAGCTTTCTCTACCATATTATAAGGCTTGGATTAAGCTGTTTGATCAAAATTAGGCAATGTTGACTAAAATCCCGATAGAATTGAAGTAGAGGCAAACACTAGACAAGAGAAGAGGAATCTAGATTGTAGATGGTTGATGCTGGAATAATTAATCATTGATGTACAATGGATGCCATATCTATCTTGATTTATGTAAAAATATGCATGTTTTCATGTCTTCTACAACTAATTTGGTATTTTGGATTTTTTTTAAATATATAAATGCAAATAATATATATCTATATATATATATATAATATATATTATTGTAGACCCTTTCCGAGACGCTTCGCTTCCTAGATTTTTGGAAAATGACACTTCCGTGTCCCTGCTTCCAAAAAACGTGCCCGTTTCTTCCCCGCTTCGTGCAACATTGCTTTGGAGGCTAGAAACTGCACCAACACCCTCTTTTTGCCCGTCATTTGTGAAGGGTAAGTTTTTAAGGGCTTGAGCTTTTGTACATGTGGCATTAGAAGCCCCATTGAATATTAATTTAGATTAATTAATTTGTAGAGAAGGTCTTTTGCCCCTCCTTTGGTGAATTTAGGGGATTTTAGCTTAGAAATTTATTATTTTATTCAGAGGAAAATTGAACACTTGAGGTGCACTTCCTCTCATTTTTTCATGGAGTTTTGGGGGAGAAATCCCATAACAATCTGAAATTTCTACAATTATTCCTCCTAAATTTTGGCTTGTGGATATTTCAAGTGAAGTGAATTGTCTTGGCGAAGATATATTTTATATGGATGAACTTTCTTTGGATTGGAGAAGTGATGGTTGGATGAGTAATGTTATTTTATTGTGAGTAAAATTGTTAGATTGGGCCTTCTTGATAAATGCTATATTTTTTTTTATGAATTATGATTCCTCCATATGCAAAATTTGTTTTCAAGTATCCATCAAGGAAACTATCTTCAACATTCATTGACCTTAAATCTCATGGTTTGGAAGTTTGCTAGGGTTGGAACGAGAAGTTACCTTTCTCTCTTTCCCACTCCATCCAAGGGTCTTCAACAATTGACTTACTCTTTCCTTGATTGTATATGCCCAAGAATTCATAAATGAGTTAAGGCATTGATCCTCCATTCTCCATCGTTTTATAATTTTTGTAAATAATTAAATTCAAATTTCGAAGTAGCATATGTTTGGAAATCTATTTGAGCATCTCCAAGGCCTATCTTGAGCCATTAGTTCTTTGACCTCTCTACTTCATTTCACTTGGAGCCATACATTATTTTTTTTAACAATGATTGGTGAATTGGTAACTTCAAAGGATTAATTTGGGCAAGACTTAGGATCAAATCACATCGATTGCCACTATTCACCTCAATTTCAAGATATTCAAAGATTCTTGCCCTTTTGGGTCTATAGGAATTTTTCTCAACACAAATGTTCAACTTGTACAAATTTTTGCTGCACAGGCTAACATGTCTCCGAAGAATACAACCTAGGTGGAGGGGGAATTAAACCCACTAGTTGCCACTCAAGCTATTGTCCTTTGAACCAGAGCCATACATTACTGAGGATTATTCTTGGGTGTTAATTAACAAGCTCCTTAGAGAGCCATTTGGCTTACTACAGCCTAGTCATCTAACCTCTAAGGCTTGTTGGGGAAGCCTCCCTTGTGGGGCTACCATCTGCCCACAAAACATCAGTGGAATTCACTACTGAGCTGATGGTGGTGGTGGATCCCGTCATTGCTAGTGTTCTAATGCAACCTAGCACTAGGGTGCTAAATTTTGTCGTAACAAGTACAAGTTGTAAAGGTAGATTGTGATAGTCAAAGCACAATTTTCCTAGCAAAGAACCTAGCTTATGATTCTAAGACAAAGCATATTTATGTTCAATATCATTTTGTGAGAGATATGATTGAAGACAAGAAGGTGCTACTGGTAAAAGTGGACACTTTGAAGAATTTTGTAGACGCATTAACAAAATTTTTGAGCATTAAGAATTTCTATTGGTGTAGTACTGTAGAGAAATAATAGGTATTATTCCCTTGGATTGTTGATCATGTACTCTTGAGACCCCCTGTATGTAAAGAAAACACGTGGGAGAATGTTGGTTATATGTTATATTCTTTGCACAATTACCTCCACAGAGCGTATGTTACATTGGGCACAATGGGGGAATTACAAGGGGCGGGTGGTGGCAAGTAGTGCCCCCCAAAAAAATTAATGGGTAGTTTATTGTGTCCATTTTGGTGGTTTTTAACTTTTTAGCACATGATTTTCGATTTAAGTGGTTTTGTTGTACATGGTGGTTTAACCCATGGTTTTGTAATTTCGACTAACTATGGTTGTATTATAAACTAGGTAAATGGATTAGCAATTTATAGATGCAGTGGGATATACATATTGTATTGGAAGGCACAATAACTAATAGGCATTTTGGCCTTTTGATACAATTTTGAGGGAGATGGTGATTTCTTGTTTAAAATGTGGTTTTGAAATTTGAATGCATAAATGGATTCAGTGCCTGAATAACCCTTAGGGCACAATAACCCAAACTTACGATTCTAAAAATTCTCCATGGGATTTTAGGCAAAGTTGAGCAGATACAATGCCCAGAAAAGGGACAAAACGTTTATTAGTTAGACTACATTATATTGTAATACTGTAAAGAAGCAATATACCGAAAAATCTTTTTGGTTTTCCCAGTTTGGTTTTCAAAAAAATCTCTATGTGTGCATTTGTGCATTGCATCTTTTCTTTTTTATTAAGAATCTGTTTGCAGCAATTAACTGTACAAGGTTAAAACTCACAAAATAAATATTACATTCATACCCATATACATCCCTTTGTGTGTGTAATTCAAATTTCAAGGTAACTGCTAATCTTTTCTTTTCTTCCCCTTGCTTCAGGTATTTGATGTTGTGCGCAAGGAAGTGTGGTACAAACCAGATTTGTCCCTTTACGCTTCTATGATAACAACGCTGAAAAGAAATAACCTAATTGAAGAAATCAAGCCACTTTTTGCTGAATTGGAGAAAGAAGGCTTTCAACCTGATACAAAGGCTTTCACCCACCTTCTTACTACCTTTCTACGTGTGGGCCTGCCTCAAAATGCCATGGAGACCTATGATCTAATGAAGCAATTAGGATGTAAGATAGATGAATACACATTTAAAGTTTTAATTAATGGTCTTCAAAGTCTTGGGGAGCTTGATCTTTCAGTTGCTGTAAGTAAAGAATATAAACAATTTTTGGATGGTTATATGGGGTTTTTAACAGATGGTACACAGGATACTGGAACAACTTAAACTCCTGAATCTTCTATTACGTTCCATCTCTTTCCTTCTTGGGAGGATCGTTGAACTCAACAAGGCAGTCTCCATGTGGGCAGGTATTGCATCCTCCAGAGAAAAGGGAAATAGATAAACTAATTGATCCTACAATTATAGCATGGGAGTATGGACGGTTTTTAACATGTAAGATCGGTTGTATACAGAAGCAATGGGGATGATGGATGATTGTGAGAAATGGTGTGCCACTATAGCCCTCTAAAACATGCATCTTGAAACAGAAAATGATTTATCGTGGGAGGAAATTCCATCTCCATTTAGAATATACTTTTTGACCCTCACCTTAACCTCTAGGTTTGAAAATGGTTCCAGATCACGTCCAAATGATCTTAATATGGAATTCAGCAACAAACTATCTTTAGCTGCCAATTTCAGATATATTTCGGCCAAGGCTAGCCAGTTTCAAACAGAGGAATTGATCTACAGTAAAGAGCTCTCATCTTACTTCAACAGGGTCATCAGAATTGCCAAGATTAGCCAAGAGATATAGATTTATCAGATGCTTTCAAGCAGGTCTTCGTTGCACATAATAATCAACTCTTCAAATCTAAACATTCTATTTATGCAGGATAAGTACAAATGCTTGGAAAATTGCAAAAATGATGACCCTCAACTGTGCCGATGTGGTCTTGTTCCATCATGAACTTGTCATTAAGCAGGGCATGTCCCTGATTGAATGAGGTTTCCAGTGTTTGAAATTGCAGCATATAACATGTGATCCAGTATGCATGATCCGCAAATTTTGATTCCTCTGAATCAACCATATTTGTTAGCACAGACCTGGACTGTTCTATACAGTGACAACATGAATATAAGGTAAAATAATTTCAACGTTGATTTTCTAGTTTTTTGGCAATTGAGATCCTTCGGTATTAGATTGGAGATCAACAATGATTGCATCCAGTACATTGCTCCACTCAGATCTCTTGTTCAGAAATGTTTAAAGCTAACAACGATGGAAAAAGGGAATTCAAAGTAAGTGGAGAAATAATGGTAGATGTCTATGTTATACACAGTTATATGGGAGTGCATATTGAACCCTATGACATTCATAGACATTTTTCTCATATTTGCATAAGTAAATAAATAAACAAGTGAAATTAGCAGCTGCTTATACCTGCTTTGTTATAATTTGATGTGCTTTATTATATTTTAATGTAATTGTAAGTGTTCGTCAAACTCGAATAATGATAAAATTTTATCTAAATTATAAAATACATGAAAAAAATTAATAATTAAATTTGTTTTATTTTTAAATTAAAATTATCATATATATATATATATGATAATTTTTTAGCACCTACCAATTGAGTAGCTTGTCCCAAACTCTTAATAGTTTTAACAGTTCAAACATGATTAAAGTGTATCCACTATAGTGTTGTAAAAGGAAAAATTGAAAGCTAACAAACTGAAAATAAGGATTCAAAGGAGGTAACTAGTGTTGGGTCTTTGGCATTGGAGGAGCAGGATCACAATGAAGATGGCACTTGATATGGGCCAACTGCTCATCCATTCTTTCTAAACATACCCTATGTTTCCTTTGGACTCGTTTGACATCTTTCAGACTGGCAAAGATATTATATCTTTCTTCTTGTTTATCCTTCAGAACCCTGCCCAACAAGGTCATCATCTGCCAATATGGAGATAATGCATGAAAGTATTGCTCCTTTCTTCCCCTAATTGACCAGGTTTAGGAATCCAAGTGGAAATACCCTCTAGGATTTCGAAGTCCAAAAAAGCTTGTCTCTCTATGGCTGCAATGGATTCCAATTTGCTAATTTCATTCCTAGTTTCTAGGGGGGTGATTGAGTGATAGTTTGTAGTACCCTCTTGAGCCTGATATTGGGCTTGGTTACGACCCTGGGGACCACGATCAACCTTACCTTGTCTACAATGCATTCTTTGTTGTTTCATATCCAACAAGAGTAGGCAATACCAATGAGTTGCACAGGGATAAAACTTGACAAAGACTTCAGAATGATTGCGCTGGCTAGTCCTAGCCAGATGCAGGGTAAGGGGTCGAATAGACGAGTGAGTCAAGGTGAGCCATGAGGCCGGAAGAGAGAGACCAAAAAAAATGAAACACCACCAAATGAAGTGACTAGAAGGATACAAAACAAAAGGCTCACAACAAGAGGGGAGTGCTAGACTCAAAGTACAATTGAAATAAAAGTAATATAACTAGAGACCAAGCAATAATCACCCCAAACCTTCACCAGGGCTCAAATAGAAAACCCAAAGATAAATGACATAGAGTTGTAAAAGGTTGCAAGTTACCCAGAGCTAGAAGACAATTCCAGACATAGAGCGCACGACCTAAAGGGATACTATACAATTAGAAGCACTAAAGAGATGATGGATGCCCAAGGAGTTGTGGTGTATGCCATAGATACAACCACCTCTTACTATCTTTGTCCAATATCCAAGAGCTCTCTTTCCAACTTAGTCTCTACCACCCAACCAATGCGATACAGAACAAAGATAATAATTCCTCCCTCCAAATTCCCTCCTAGAAACTCGACAAGGATGTCTAGAAATAGTAGTAATTGGGTGTTGATAAATGTCTTGGTACTCCAATTTTTCCCCAATCAGGACTTCTACAGCATGGGGCTTGGCCTTTTCCTTTCTCTCCATTTATGCAAGAAAGTGCATCGGCCTAAAGGCACCTCTTCCTCAGAAACCATATTAACCCAATACCATTATTGATAACATACTGAAGCATGCATGGGGCCAACCACACCACCCTTGGTATTTAATGAGTTTTTTGCTGTGTGGTGGCCAGCTTGTCCCCCAATCTCATTAGTCTCGAAAAGCACCCTTATTAGGGATATTAAATTTATATATTTTAATATGAATATAAAATTTATAAAATCAATATATTTATAATAAGTTAATACAAATTTATTGGAAAATAACTAGTTTATCTACCAAATGGATTGCATAGTAAACTATTCCCCTTAAGATTTTGACACTCGGTTTCTTTTATTTTGTATTTTACATTTATTTATTTATATTAATTTTTAAAATAGTTACAATACCTAATTATAAAATCAAATCATTTAAAGGTGTGTTATAAAATGTATTAGTTGTTTTTTTCTATATAAAAATTAAATTGTAAACAAGGTAGATAAACGTAATTAGTAATTTAGATGAGTGTATTCTATTTGTTATTTAGACGATACTATATGATTATTTTCATATATTTTAATTTATATATATATAATATTAAATAAATATATATATTAAATTACTGTGGGTGGGGTGTTTTGCACACAAGAGGGTGCAAGTAGGATGTGGTCGGCCGTTGTCCCCCTTGGCCATGTGATCAGGGGACATGGTAGCATGCCCCCTTGATTGTTTAAACATGCAGTGATATTACGACATTGATGACACCTTTCATTTGTTGTTTTGGCACTCTTCAAATAGACCACCACCTCGGATCTTCGTACCTTTGTCAAATCCATATGCTCTAGCAAATAATCTCTACCCTTGATCACTTGACCTGCTCACCTTGTGCGACTGGTTGAAAATTGCTTCCATTAATAATGGGATTTAATGTTGAGGTCCTGGCAATTCATCGTACCAATCCCGAAGGAAACCTTGTCCAAAAGGCTCTCTGACAAGGCTTGGGCATTTCAAATAGCTAATCTAAGATATTTGAAACTCATATTTATCTTATAGAAGGAGCCAGATCCTTGTTTGTTAGCTCGACGTTGCCCACTCCTTTGCTCCTTGTACGCAACTCTTAGGCACTCTAGGGTTCCCTGGCGAGATTTAAGGAAAGGAATGCCAACTCGTTAAGGAGCTTTGGTCCATGGTACTGGCACTTTCCCCTCTTAGTTCCCATTGGCAATTAAAATTGACTCTCGGCAGGGTTGTGGACAAAGATTTATCTAGTTTCTCAGACTCAGCTTGGGCATTATGATGCAATGGGACACTATATCAATAGCAAGATGACCTCACTCTATGGCAAGCTGATTCTTTCACCCTTCGGTTATTTCTTGGTCCGTAATATGTTGGTGATTTTGCTTTGAATCTCGCTTTTGTTAAGGTCTTTGTTTCTCTTTTCTACTTGCCGGTCATTGTGCCCTTGCATTTTTGTTGGTACCTCACTCTCTCTTGGCCCTTTGATCTTTGCAGTGATCCTTCTCTTTGGACCCATCATTTCTTGACAAATCATCGATTAGTCCAGCCCTTGTTTATTTGCTTCCCTTTGCCCTAAACACTTTTTTGGCTACGCTTTCCTACAGATATCTCAACCCTTGCCCACCACCATCTCTTCTTTGATACCCCCCTCTCGCTCTTTGGCCCAACTCTCCTCTTGTTACCACCATGCCTCGTTAGAGAGCTTATGTCTATCAGGGGGCAGTGAACTATCAAGACTGCAACAATCGAGGCAATACATAGACATAACTTAGACCCGAGGACTCGACGTCACGTTTTTAGAAACTCACTCCGCCTCCTCTTAAGGAAGAACTCTTACGTGCCAAAGGGGAAGGATTCAACTAGTAGTGTTTCCTTTCGAACACAAAGGTATTGGCATAATTGGCTTATTGGGTTGCCTGATATAGGTCACACACGTGGACAATATAATCAATATATGTACATAGTGGACCTGTATTGGCACATGAAGTTTCTACTTGGAAAAGTCTTATTGGACCCACACGAGAACAAAGAGGACCTTCTTCTCTCCATGGAACACTTACATTGACATAAGACAAACCTAGAGCACCAATTGGAGTGTATCGAGAAGTATTTTGGCATTTCCCTATTATTGGTTGCTCACTGGGTAGCAACAAGGAGTCAATCTAGGTTGCAACATCAGAGTCAGAGCCTTCCTCTTAGTCTATTAAATATAATCATGTTTTCAATTTATTAGTTTTTAGTTTATTTGTCTTCCTCTCATGGCCTTGAAGGCTCGACTATCAATACATGTATTTTGAATTTGTATATGTGGTTAGCTTTTTGTCTTTTGCCTCTCTTATATGGGTGCATTTTTGGATATGGTCGGCTTTCTCCAGTGACTAGCTAATCTAAAACCTTTAATTCATCATATAACCTCTTGTTTATAAGGTTATATATATATATATATATATGGTTTTTAACTTAATTACATAAATAAAATATTTTCCAAATTTTATTAAATTGAAATTTCTTAAAAATTTATATATATACTTGTAAATAAGGTAGTCAATTGGTGTTATTTCTAGTGGCTAGGAGGAAGGAATGGAATCCTCCCCACCCAGGTTCAATTCTCACAAGTAACATGATGTACATGACAAACGTTAACAATATATGTATATTCCTCATATGAAATATACCAGCCTAGGTCCATCTTAAACTTATATCTACCAAGCATCGGGAGGGATCAAATCCTTTTGCATTTTAAGATATTTGCATCTCAAGAGACCTCATTGCTCGAGGCGCTGGTTTAATTCTCTTTTTTAAATAGGGTATATTCCACATGAATACCATGGGTTCTCATAAACCTAGAGCTCAAAAACCACCAATAACTTGACCAAGTCAAGTTTATCTTAACTACTCAAAAAAAAGGTAGAATTTTTTTTTTAACAATGTTGTTTTTATTTTTGTTTCAAATTTACCTTAATTACCCAACAAAAATTAATTAAAAAAATAATAATGTAGAAATTTTGTTTTAACAAAGGGATATTTTTATTTTATTTTGTTTTGACAGAGTCAAAGTTTAGGGGAATGACATTACAACATCGCCCTCTTCCCCCACCCACACACACACACACACACACATATATAGCATGAAGAAAAATTGTAACTTTCATTCATAAGGGTGAAAATTACATTCTAAATGTGCATGAGTTGCACTCCCAAAACAATCATGTATAAGCTATTTATCGTCATCCACAAGCGTCCATATGTCTCAAATAATAGTTGCAACCTATATATATATGTGTGTGTGTGTATGTGGAGCATCCATACTTCCCAAAATGATATTTACAAACCATATATATATATATATATATATATATATATATATATATATAATATATATATAAAACAATGTTATATGTATTTAAATTAAATTATAGTGTTTTTAATAATATTTTAAATAAAAATCTTTTTAAAATTAATTAAATAAATAAAATATTTCCTAAAATTTATTTATATATATTATTGTATTGACAATTTTTTTTTTGGACAGAGTTTTTAGAAGAGAATTGTGTATAATAGTTAGTTTGTCCAATGTTTCGGGTCGAACTCCACCCATCATTATGGACTAGTAAGCTATGTGATGTATGAGCGATTGCAAAAGAGTCCTTTATATCAATAATTCTACTAAGAAACCGTTAGAGAAATATTATAAATTAATTAAATGATAGTTAGATGACCGTTAGAGAGATGAAATTAATTAATTAAATACATAATTAGATGATGACTAGAATAAAGGGTCAAAATAGTAAATGAATTGGAATTAAATGTTCTAAATATGAAAAGAAGTAATTATTAGATTCAAAGATTGAAGGTCTGAAAGAGAAGAAAACTATTTAATTATCATTAGGATCTGAGATCAAAAGTACATTAAAAAAGGGGTGCATTTAGTATATTAAATTATTAAATTAAGATATGAATGAGAAATCAAGAATGAAAAAGATAACCATAAAGGAAAAAAGGGCAGGAAAACTATCAAGGAAAGAGAAGAGAGGAATTTAGTTGGTTTCGATTTGTGGATGACACTTTCATCATTTAGCAACATGATTTGCCTGTTTTCAATTCCTTCCTTTCTCATCTTAACAACATCTCCCCCATATTCAATTCAATATGGAAACTGCATTTAATAATTCCCTTCATTTCTTAGATGTTCTTGTCAACCACTTACCTACTAAATCTCTTACCCATCAAGTCTACATAAAAAATACCCACACTAACCATTATCTTCATGCCCAGTCTCACTGCCACCCTTCCTAGAAATCTATTGTTCTTAAAAGTCTTATCTCTCAAGCCCTCAAAATCTTTCTCCCCGGTTCCTTTTCTTTGAAAAAGCCCCACCTAATTTAAGCATTCAAAGCTAACGGCTACACCTCCTCTTAGATTACTAAAGCTTTCCAAGCTGTTTCTGATCCTAAATCCAAACAGTCTAGTTCCTCTCCCCCCTTAGGCCAAGTCTCTCTTCCTTACATAAAAGGAACCACTAATCTTATCGCTAAGATTTTAGCAAAAAGGAATATTAAACCCATCTTTAAACCCCATAAAACTCTTAAATAAGTTTTTTGTTCAACGAAAGGCAAATTTGATCCCTTGCTAAGATCTGGTATTTACCAAAGCCCTTGTTCATGTGGAAAGTCTTACATCGGCCAACTGGCCGACCCTTCAAAGCTTGCCTTAAAGAGCACATTCTAATGCCATGACCTTATTGGTAGCGGTTTATCTCACAAAGATCATACCTACCACTAGGGCCGTAGGAACACAATCATGTTAAGCCACACTTTATCTAAACTATATGCTTAGATTCTTCATATTAGGTTATCATCGGAGCTTGAGAGGAGACACCTTTAGGTTAGAGGGCAAGCAAGATTCAAATTGGAGCATGCATAGTAGGGGGTAGGGGGGTAAAATCTACATCTGTTTGGTGAGAATCAAAATTGGATAGCAGGGTGTAAATGCCAAATTTTGTTGATTTCTCTATCTATGAGACATTGTATGTCCGATGGACTAAATCAATCACCTTTTGTTATGTGTCTTGGTAGTAAGCATGATAGAGAAGGGGTTACACCTAGTCATGTCAACCATCACTGAGTAGCAAAATTTGTTACCGTTGAACACTTTCAATTCCAAGCATCTTACTTGATTTGACCAATCAAAAACCAATGTTGTACAAAACCAGGATAATAATTCCTCCCTCCAAATTCCCTCCTAGAAACTCGACAAGTGTTGTTTCTTTGTAGACAGTTCTAGGCTTGGGAACTGTGCAAAAACATCTAAATGAGGATTTATTTAAATGGATGATCAATGAATTAGTCCATTCACATGTATATTATCCAAAGATTCCAAAGATTTCTCAAAATGTTGATTCCAGTACTAACAAATAGGTTAAACAAATACCCACTTGTAGATCTTTTCTGATCCAGATCTCCAGCCTAATTTGCATCAACAAAGCCATGAATATGCAACATTCTGTCCAATCCTGTCCTTCCTTAGTAGCACAAACCATACTCACTAGTGCCATGAAAATACCTGAAAACCCGCTTCACTGCTGTCTAGTGCTTCTTTCCTGGTTTTGACATAAACCTGCTCAATACTCCCACTGCATGTGCAATGTCTGGTTTAGTACAGACCACTGCATACATCAGGCTACCGACCGCACTTGCATATGGAACATGGGACATGTCATCTTCCTCTTCTTGTGTCTTGGGACACTGTTCAGCAGATAACCTCACGCCTACAGGAATAGGAACCTTCACCAGTTTATTATCCTGCATATTAAACCTCTGCAGTATTGTCTTGACATACTTCCTCTGGTTTAACCAGAGATTCCTCTTTGCCCGATGTATTTTAGTTTCCATGCCCAAAATATAGTTTGCAACACCAAGATCTTTCATTTCGAATTTAGAGGACAATTGGGTCTTCAAATCTTGGATAATTTCTTTGTCATTTCCAACCAACAACATATCATTCACATACGAGACCAGATAAATAATACGGTCACCAATTAATTTAAAATACACACAGTGATCTGCTTTGATTCTGGTGAAGCCAAGTCCTCGTATAAATGTATCAAATTTCTAATACCACATCCTTGATGATTGTTTTAACCCATACAAAGACTTCTTTAACTTGCTTACCGGTTCTTTCTTACCCTTCACCGCAAAGCCTCCAGGTTGCTTCATGTAGATTTTCTCTTCCAGATCCCTGTGAAGAAATGTTATCTTCACATCCATTTGTTCTACCTCAAAATCAAAAGCAACAACAACATATAAAAGTAACCTAATAAAATTTACCTTGGCAACAGGAGAAAAAATATCACCAAAATCAATTCCCGACACCTAGGAATAACCTTTTTTCTACCAACCGAGCTTTGTATTTCTCCACCTTTCCTTCTGCATTTGTCTTCTTTTTGAACACCCATTTGCTGCCAATTGGTTTCCTTCCAGCTGGCAACTCCACCAAATCCCAAGCCTCATTTTTGTGCAAAGATACCATTTCATCAACCATGGCCTCTTTCCAGAGTTTTCCATCCTCTGAATCTACTGCTTCCTTCATAGTTCTGGGATCATTGTCAGTAATAGATAAAGAAAAATTTGAACAGAAAGCAGATGGAATATACCTTTCTGGTTGCTTTCTTTTTCGAACTGATCTTCTCACACCCGGAGTTTGTGGCTCTTCATCTTTTGATTCCTCTTCTGTTGTAGAGTCTGATTCTTCCTCCTTAAGCTCAAACTCTATCTTCTCAAGTTCCCTTGGTTGGACTTCATGTTTAATAACATCTTTTACCTCTCTAAACACCACATCTCGGTTGTACACAACCTTCCGTGTAACTGGGTTCCAAAGCTTATAACCCTTTAAACCATCCTTATACCTAATAAAGATGCACTTTTCAGATTTACTCTCTAACTTGGTTCGTTTCTACTTTGGAACATGTACATATGTATCACATTCAAATACCCTCAAATGTGAAAGAGAGGGTTTCTTACCAGTCCATACCTCTTGTGGAGTCTTATCCTCCAACGCTGATGAAGGTGACTTGTTGACCAGGTGACATGCAGTATCCATTGCCTCTGCCTAGAATTCCTATCCTAACTCGGCACCACTGGGCATGCTTCTTTCCCTTTCCATCAACGTCTTATTCATTCTTTCTGCAACTCCATTTTGCTAAGGTGTATATGGAGTAGTCTTCTGTCATGCTATACCACATTTCTTACATAATTCTTCAAATTCCTTGCTGCAAAACTCTCCACCATTATATGTCCTCAGCGCCATTATCTTCTTCTCTGTCTGATTTTCCACGAGAGCCTTAAATTCTTTAAACCTATCAAAGACTTCAGATTTCTTCTTAAGAAAATATATTCATGTCTTCCTTGAGAAGTCATCTATAAATGATACATAGTACACAAACTTACCCAGTGATGGAATCTTCACAGGTCCAAACACATCACTGTGCACAAGTTCTAATATTTTTTTCGCCCTCTTACCACCAGAGGGGAAACTCACCCGATTCTGCTTCCCATATACATAATTTTCATAGAAATCAAAATCCAAAGAGCTATTACTCATACCTTCTACCATACCTTTACCATGAAGTATTTGAAGGCCCTTATCTCCAATATGTCCAAGCCTTTGATGCCACAACATGGTCTTCTTTCCAGATACCACTAGATTTTATGCTCCACTTTCAAGAACCACATAATTGTTGCACCCATCAACAACAGTGCTACCTTGCAGCTTGTATAGAGTTCTAGTCCGAACTCCCTACATCAATACCAGTGCTCCTCAAACCATCTTGAAAGTATCTTGCTCGAACATTGTTTTTACACCTCCATCATCCAGCTTGCTTACAGAAATTAGATTTCTAGCCAATGCAGGAATATGGAGAACACCCGGAAGTGTTCTAACCCTTCCACCTTGCAACTTCAACTTTACTTTTTTGCGACCAATGGTTCTAGCCTTTCTATCATCCCCTACGAAGACATCACCACCATCGTATTTCTCATACTCGCAGAACCACTCTCTATGGGGAGTGAAGTGAAAGGGTGCACCTGAGTCAATCAACCATGCCTCATGATCTACATGTGTACTTGAAGAAGTCAAATACACATCCCCACCTTCATCTGAAGTGGTTTCCGCCTCTACAGAAGGAGCATCATTAGATCCCTTTCCTTTATTAAGAGCTTTAGATTTACAATCCCTTTTGTAGTGCCCTTCCTTTTCGCATTTCTAGCACACCACCTTTACAGGTTTTCCTGGAGATTTAGATCTCCCACTCGATGACTTATTTTTGTTTCTGTTCTGAGATCGTCCTCGTACAGACAAGGCATCACCATTTTGGCTTTCCATATTTTTCCGTCTCATCTCCTCCATCAGCAAAGTTGAGTCTATTTCATCAAACTGCAAGGTAGTTGCATTGCTACCTATTGCAATAACTAGACTATCCCACGAATCTGGTAGAGAACATAACAAATTGATGCACTTATCTTCATCTGAAATTTTAATAGAAATAGATATTAATTGACTTACTACAGTATTAAATTCATTCAAATGTTCTATCACTAAGTCTCCATCTTTCATCCTCAGGTTATACAACTTTTTCCGTAGGAACATTTTATTCACCAGAGACTTAGATTGGTACAAAGTCCCTAACTTGTCCCACAAAGCCTTTGTTGTAGCTTTCCCTAATACATTCAACAATACTGAATCTAAGACACACAATCGTATTGTGCTATTTTCCTTCCAATCCAAGTTCTTCTATTCTTCATTAGAAACTCCTGTTGGTTTAGTACTCGGATCTACCGCAATCCACTGATCTTTATCCACCAATAGATCCTCTATCTTGAGTTTCCACAACTCAAAACTCTGACCATTAAATTTCTCAATCTCTATCTTTCCACTTCTCTCCATCTTCTTTCACCACCAGAATCAATTTCACAGATCTCCCACTGAACAAGGTCTACCACATGCTTGAGCGAAACCCCTCAGCAACAAAGGTGTCCCCTTGAAGCTAAAACAATTTCGATACCAAATGTAGGTTTTAACTCCATACAAAAATTATCTGCATACGAATTCTAAAACACAGAAAATAAACAATGAGAGAGCATAACACATAAAAGACATATACACAGAGATTTTCCCCTGGATCCCAAAACCATGACTACCAGCTTGATTTTTCATTATGTTCCTTTCAATGTTACAATACATATTTATACATGATGAAGCATCCAATACCATGGACCGAAAACCATCGCATCCAAAACCTTGGGCCAAAAACCATCGCGTCCAAAAAACATGTGCGAAAATCATGCACAAAACCATAGGTGGGTCCGCCTAACCTAACATAGGGTCCAAAACCAAAATTTTCCCCATAAAGTGGGGTTACGGGTACACCTCAAACCCCCTCTGACCACCCCCCCCTCCACTACACAATCAGTGCAACGAAAGGGGGGCTCCGCTCCCCCTCTAACCCCCTAGTTAACTACGTGGGCTAGTCGTGGAAAGAATATAACACAACGCAATAGAATCTAAATTTTGGAGTGACAGTTTGAATCTTTTAGCTTGGTGATATAAAAACAAATAGACTAATATAGTTTGGTGTTTAAAATCTTTCTCAACACTAAACTTCATAAATTGTTCATGAATTTGATCTAAAATATACTGACTAAAGTTGAACAAAATTGAAGGCTTCTTTCCAGATGAAAACACATATAGAAAACCTAGAACAAATTCATCAACCCATTTGTTACTTGGATAACCTAATAAACAACAAAGCATGGAACTAATTTGTTTGGTCATTTTAGGAAAGATAGTGGCAGAATAGGGTGGATTGTGATGAGGCAATTCGACTCCCTCTGATAAAAATGCTTCAAAGATGTTGTTTCTTTATTAGAAGGTTAGTTATGATATATTTCCATTAGGGATTTGACTAAAAACAGGTTGGGACGCTGGAGCATTGACTTGCGAGGCATGGAGAATAGATTCTGGTATGACATAAAACAATATTTCTCCATTTCTAGCTGTACAACTTTTTGACTTGGAAGGTATTTATTTTCACACCAGGAAACAAATTCGGGTTAAAGTGGTATGTCTAAGGAAAAACAAAATGAGGTAACATGGACTCCCAAATACCAAATTCATCACTTGCATCTTTTTATTTCTGGAATTCCCAATTGTGTAATTCAAGTAAATCAAATTCACATTTGGGCTCAATGATTTTAAAATCTATATCTACAAGGGGAAATTCATCTAAGTTTGGGACTGTGTGAATCATTGGGTTCTCAATTAATGCCTTACTCTTTCCCTTTTGATTACTCATTTTGAATTAAAAAGAGAAAAAGAGATTATGAATATCTGGTGAATTCTTGTTGCCTGACAAAATTGATTGTGAAATTCTAGAACTTTTCTGCTTCAAAGCGCTCCTGTAAACACTACTAGCATGAATGAAATGATAGGGGAGATGGGGAATGATATGGATTTAGAGAACATTTGAATTACTGTTAGTGAATTTAATGTTTGGCGCGTCTAACTAGTTATTCAAACGTTAGCAGGAATGATATGCCACGTAACCATTACTTTCCGTTTTTAGCAACGGATTTGGTTTTGGACAATTTAGAGGAGTGTCACATTAACAAGAAATTAGCGGCATAAATTTCGCAGAGAGATAGTGGAAATATGGCGGGGAAATAAGGGACAAACAACTAGTCGGTAGGCAGTTTGCCCGGGTGGGGGGTATGATGGTAAGTGGTATAGGTGAGAGGAGTGGGGGTGGGGTTGGGGTCTGCAATGCATACGCACATGACACATAGCCACACGAGGTTTTCCAAAATGATCAATTGCAGACCACCCCTACCCCCCCCCTCCCCATTAAACTTCGGGAATGTCGTGGGTCTTGCAATTGATCCTCATCCTTTGATCGCAATGGAGCTAATTGCCATTGTTGAAACTGACTCAATTTTTAGTCAATGCTCTTATTGGGTGGAAACTAAAAATTTAAATTGTGATAATTAAAACTCCTAAGTGGACATTTATAAAATGATGTCCACTTATTTACAAAGTATCTTATCATACCATTTTAAAAACTTTTCTTTGTCTATAAAAACATGAGGTAAAAACAAGTTATAACATCAGCTCCATTTGGGGACTACTTCCCCCTATGGGATGTAGAGAACATGCAGATCCATGTGCCTTCTTCTCGATCTATAGAGTCATTGTTATAGAAATTCACACTTATTCTGAAAATATAAATCACAACGATGATTTACAATGATAATGAAAGAAATTTGCTCAATATTGAATATATTGTTTCAAATATTGTCCATTGACTAGCAATGAGTAATATTCTCACTGTAAATTTTGAAGAATGAAAGCATTATTTCCTTTGATTTATGTTATTTTGAAAGGTCCCAATCAAATATTATCAAATTTCCCAATCTTTCCTTTCTCTTCTCTTCTTGCATCCCATCTTAATACTAGGTCTCCTTGTCTAAAATCTCTTTCTATAGCTCTCCTATCAAATAAACTTTTCATTTTATCTTGATATTGTAGGAGTTTGTGTTGAACTTCTTCTCTATCTTGATTAAGTTCGATAATATGATTAATTATTTTTTAGAAATAATCAATTTTTTTATAAGAGTTTCATGAATGGGAATGCCAATTGAGTAGGAAAAATGGCTTCAATACCGTAACTCTAGTTGAAATGGAGATTTACCAGTATATCTTTTGGGTGAAACTTGGTTTGCCCAAACTGCATACTTCAAATCGTTGTCCCAATTTCTTTTATGATCTGGTGACACCTTAATAACTTTAATGAAGCTTTTGTTTGATGATCTACTAGTCCATTCCCTTGTGGATAGTATGGTGTAGAGTGATGTAAAGAAATTTGGTATTTTTGAAAAAACTCAATCATTTTAATGGAACTGAAAGTGAGCATTATCTGTAACTATTTGCCTTGGACAACCAAACCTAGTTAAAATGTTTTCTTCAATAAATTTCATGAGAACATAATGAGTTGCATTTCTCACATGGATGGATTCTACCCATTTTGTGAAATACTCTGTTGCTGTCAGGATCCATCTATGTTGATTGATGGGAAAATGAATTATTTCACCACTAAAATCTAGACCCCGTTGTATGAAAGGAGCTTCTACCAATACTGGAATGATAGGGAGAGTTATAATTTTTGTTTACCTGCAAATATTTTACAAGGAATACAACTTCATACTTTCAAACCAACTTGGGAAAACAATTTAGGCCAATAGAATCTTGTTCTCAATATTTTGTGTGTAGTTGTTTTCCAAGCATAGTGGCCTCCACATACTACATGAAACTACTCAATTACACCTCTATTTCACTTTTAGTCAAGCATAATAGAAGAATATTCAATGGATCCTGCCAATAAAAATTTGCATTAAGTATACAATATTTCATTGCTCTAAGCTTAAGAGACATGCATTAATTTTTGTTGAATTCAAGAGGATATTCATAATATCTCAAAAAATGTACAATATCTTTATACTAGTCTGATAATAAAAAAATTTCATCAATATGCAAAGGAATTTGGAGAGGTCCTGAACTAGAAGAAGGTTCTTATGGATTATTCTCATGTGGAATAGAAGAAGGTTCTTGTGGGTTCTTCTCCTCTATTTTACCTGAAATCTGCATAATTGAATTTATGCCCAGAACTTTACAATTTGATTTTTCTAACAACTTAGCCAATCCTTGTCCTTTTAATAGTGTTTTTGGCCTGATATCCAAATCAAACTCCAATATTTTGGCTATCCATATCCCTTTTTTCCCATCTGTATTAAGTTGAGTTAATACTATTTTTACTACATTATTGGGTACCGAAGTTATTATTGGAGAATGCAACACATAAATTCTAAAAGCTTTCAAAGCTCGAACTAAAGCATAAGCTTGTTTTTCAATTATATCATACTTCAATTATGCATCCCTCATAACTTCACTAAAGAAAGAAAATGGTTGCTCATAATGATCATCATTTTTCTGTAATAAAGACTATTGCTATTGTATTGTTTGATGCAAAAAAGAAAATATTGAAAGACTCTGAATAATCTAGACTGGGAAGCACTGGTTCTTCTGAAAGTGCCTTTATGATTTGTGAAAAAATAAATATAGCCCTGCATTCCACTTAACTTCATGATTATTCTTAAGAAAATTAGTAATATCCTTTACAATCTCTGCATAGTTAGGTATAAACCTTCTCAAGAAATTGATTTTTCCTAAAAATACTTGAATTTCTTTCTTTGTTCTGGGTAAACTTATTAACTAAATAGTTGATACTCTTTTGGGATCTATTTCAACTCCTCCCTCTGAAATGATATGGCCTAACAATTTCCTTTCCTTCAATGCAAACAATGATTTCTTGGGATTAAGAGAAATCCCAAACTTTCCACATCTCTCAAAAACTTTCTTCAAATTTTTTATATGTTTTGAATAGACTCCGAGTTATCTAGGCACATTATCATAAGGAGAAGATTCTAGCATGGTGTGGATGGTACAGTGAAGATCGAGTGGTGAGCTGGTGCATCTACAATGAGCGTTGTGATTGTGGCACGAATGCCTAGCTAGAGGCCGATGCTGATCATGTTTAGGAGCCTTTGGGGTCACTAGACATCACATTAAAGAACTACATGAACCACGTCATTCCACTATTCATTCAACATCAAATGCCAGGAGGACTCTACATTGAATATGCTGGTCAGAATATCCTCCCGGTTTTAAATCCGCTGCCCACTGTAATTAAATCCGCTTCCCACTGTAATACCTCTCACAACACTATCGATTGTCATGCTTTGTGGCTCCGGTCCAATCATCATTCCACTACAACCACCGGTTCGACTCGGCATACCGCCACATTGTATGTGATTTCCTGCAGTTATGTCAGAATTTCCTTCAAAAGTTTGGTTTGTTTAGGTTATGGCCTGGAGAAAGTGTATTATTTATGATGAAACCTTCCTATCGGGCATCATTAGAACAACATCGCTCATATAATTTAGCACACAACGCCTCAACGGAGTAGAGTGGCAATGATAACAAAATCGTCAGTGTGGTAAGCTTTTGCATTCAGGTGTTTGGAGAACATTTCAATTAAGTTCATAAATTTTGTGTTTGCAATAGTGGGCATTCAAACTGGTGCATGTGATTATCAGAGCGATGATTTATGTGTGCGTTGATTAATCTCCAACTCATGCTTTATATATGTGATGGATTTGTTTCATGTTGGTTCATATATAACATTGGTATGACTGTTCACAACCCAATAGCCACCATTAAATTGTGGAAATTGAAATCGATTAGTGGAAGGATTCTCTCTGTAAAATCTCTCGTCGTCATCTTTTGTCTCTCTTGGAGAACGTTGGCCGACTATGCACAAGATTGGTCCCTCTAGTTGTAACCATTCTACCCTCTGAATTTCTCTTCCCACTTTGGGTTCATATATACCACTCCATATCATAGTGAATTTTAAATTGTGATACCATACCACCTCATACATCTCTCCATACTGTTGTCTTATACCTCACTTATCCGCCTTACTCTGCACGGCCTCATACCTTGGTTAATGGATGTGTTTTTATATATAACTTGAATGTTGGCAACATAACACTACCTCCATATCATACTCCCCATCAGTTAATTCCGCCTGTGGGATCACAACTTACCGCCTCTCTGCTGTGCCTCCACTCATGGCCGAGCATCCCGCTTCAAGCCACTCTACCTCTGCCTTCTAATTGACTTCTTCGTGACCTTATGTTTCAACCCATTCAACTCAAGCCACTGCATATCTTGCCAACAAGCCATGGATTTGAGACCAACTGTAGATTTTTGAACGATGAGACCCCACATGATCAGTCATGGTGATTTTCATGGTCCCCAAGGTCGTTTTCACCCATCGACATGTGTTCTTTGTTTCTCGCGTGGAATACACAGGGTTGAATAGCTGACTGCAAATTGTGGGTTCTGTTGTGTGAAATTATTGCAATGTTGAATGTTGGTCTTGAACTATGGTTCGTCGTTGACTTGTAAAGCTTACTTGGGAACACAATTAAAGCAATCCTGGCATTGTATGGTAACATAGTTTTGAAGACCATATAATGTGGTTTGTTGAATCTTTAACATCGGTGGTGTCGTTGGTTCATCATTGTGCATTGGCAAGAAGGTATCCCATTTTCTGCAGTTGCATAAAACTCCAGTAGCCACACTCCAAGCCCGCGGAGTAGCCACACTGCCTTTGTTGTTGTCATTACTTGTGGTGTTCTTTAACACTCCTAGTTTATAAGTGTGTTGAAATTTTCTATGAATTGAATGGTGCAATCAAAACTAGTATATATGTGTTCAAGCTTAGTGAGAGGAGGGTGCAAATTCGATTAACGGTGAGGAGATTCATGATCACAAGGTATTGCAGTTATCAGTGGATTTTGGCTCTAGTAAACTAAAGGCAGAAGATTTGCATTCCTAAAAATAAAAAATAAAAAATTGCAATCATAAGATTGGAAGAAGTAGTCACCAAGTAGAACCGCCTTGCATGTAAACTGTAGTTTTTGGATACAACAATTGATCAAATCTCTATAGAAGTCAGAAGCTTATTATTCATCCTATAGTTACATCTATTTAGCAATGGGAATTATTTTTATGTGTGCAAGCCAACACCATTTTTTCTACTTCAATTATTATGAAATGGATCAAATTGATGATGCATTGGAGCTATTAGAAACCTTAATTCATTCCACTATTGATGGGATGGTAAACATCAACAACGACACTCTTGCTAACATTAGAACCTGTCTACAATATGCACAAGAAAACATTGAATTTTTGCAGCTGGAATCACACTTACAACAATATGAGCTAGAATAGTGTAATCATCATTCTGAACTTGTTTCCATTCAAAACAATTTTCTTATTGTGTCAGAAATTGACTCCTATCAACATGCAGAAACTAATCAAGACAGTAAAGTTGAGGTTGATTCAAGAACAGATGTGAATGAAAATCTAGAAGTCTAGCCTACACTTCCCAAGCCAATCATCAAACCTTCGAAAGAGCTTGTACACAACGATCACAAAACTGGTCTTGGATATGACAAGGATGTGTCCTTTCATATTCCAGATTACTCAAAGCCCATCCAGTTTTAGAGTGCTAGATTTCTTCATGATAGTTCACCTTCAACGTTTTCATATTATATTCCTCTTCCACAACAACAACAACAGATTGTTAAATGCCAACATTGTGACAGAGTTGGCCATGTGAAACATCACTATTTTGATCTTCATCCATGCAAACATTGTCATAAAACCAGTCATTCTTCAAATAGATGCTTCAGAAACAAACCTCCTGCAATAACAAAGTTCATCTTGGATGGATTGCTTCTTGGCAATGGGCCTCAACAACCAAGAAGATATTTCACTCATACAACAGGATTTGTTCTCGAATATTGAAAAGTCTTGCAGTTGAGATCACTTCATCTTCTCACCTTGTATCTGACAGGGGGGTAAGTGATGATCATCAACAAGCTTCAAAGCCACATCAAGCAATTCTGAGCCACAACCTGCCATACCAGATTCAGAGTTGTAGCCATACACAAAGATGCCCCTGAGCATGCCTTCAGTTGGTGATGCCTCTTCAAAGAATTAGGGACACTTCCTCTAGAAGAAGACTTCAACTTCTTTCTAGTTTTGGAAGAGTTCCAGGAATTGCATTAAGCATTCCAGAGTTGGTGGTAATCCTTAAACCATCACAGGTTGAGACCTCCCTTTTCAGGTTGAGTTTCTCCCTTTTATGTGGGGTGAGACCTCCCTTTCATGGTTGAAGGTTTCCCTCTTCAAAACATCAGGAGCACTTCCTCTAGCAAAAGACCTCAACTTCTTGCTAGACTTGGAAGAGTTCTAGGAACTGCACTAAGCATTCCAGCGTTGGTGGTCATCCTTAAACCACCTCCCTTGATACCAACATTTCAGAGAGCACATTCTGCCTAGTGTTTTGCAACTCTTTTCTTGGACTCATACATAAGCCTTCAAATTAAGGGGAAGGGGGGGAGGGGAATGTTGGACACCTAATCCTCTAAGGGTTGGTGTGGAATCTGAACAACCAAAGCGAGTCCAAGGGACCACTTGGAATATGAAACCAAGGTCACTCCTATGTATTATAAATGTATATCATGTCAATAATAGATTTACTCTCATGCTTATCATTCATCATATGTGTCTTCCATGTATATGTTTAACACGCACTTCTCACACTTGACACTGGATCACAAAAAACAAAAAAAGGAGCAAAGAAGAGAACAATGAAGGAAGAGAAGAAAGGATGAATTTATGAATTGGTTTTGGGTTATTTTCTCTCTAGATGTGCAAGGAAGTTAGGGCACATTTTACCACTGTAAATCAGAAATATAGTCATCTCAAGAAGACTGAATTAAGGCAAGGAAATGATCTATATTTTAGGCCAAAGTACCTAAGAAACTAGCCGAAGTCCATTAAAAGAGAAAAAGGGCTAAAAGATCCCTAATCTTGTCACATGTGCAAAAAAGAAAACCAATTGCAAGAGGTCAAGAATTGCAGGAAGGAAGGCCAAAAGTTTTAGAATAGGATTGCAAGGCCAAGGGTTAAGGACGAAGCAAAGATTCAACAATATCAAGAAGAAATTGACTTTGACTTGAAGCAATGATTGACTTGGACTTGGAGGGGTTGTTGGGCAAGGGTCTATGTATTAGAATCCGTAAATTGAAGATTCTATAAGAAGAAGAATTATGTGGGTTTTCCTCTCAAGATTGGAGAGGTTTTGGCCTTGATTGATCGCCTATATCTTGTGTATTTTGTCTCATTGTTAATTATGTTTTGGTAGTTGTTTTATGAAAAGAACACAATATTTATCAAGCTAAAGAATAACCTAATTAAGAAAGTAAAAATTCTTCACAAGCAGTTATCGTTGAAAAAGAAACCACCTACACTTGTTGCCCCTAGATTTCTCAACATGGTATGAAAGCTATGGTGACAAGTCAAGTAAGGGAAACTCATCAAAGGACATTCAAGGACCGAAGTTCTAGAATATTATTAGAGGCATCAAATCATCAAGACACTCCTCTCATCTCTAAGGCATTTCAAGGTCAAGGATTACATCATCATCTTGAAGGAAGTTAATAGAAGAGCCTTATAAACCCTAGTTCATTCAAAGAAGGGTTCTACACTTAAAATCATTCTTGGTAACCTCATTAAATCATCAAAGAAGAAGACCTTAAACACCTCCATGAAATGAAGGACTTTGAAGCATCTTGAAGTTTACAAGGGAAGCAAGAAAATGCATTGTCATCATCATCAAGGAGCCAAGGTGATCTCCCTCTCTTTGAAGAATCATTTTTGAAGACATCTTCTATCATTATCATCATCATCAAATTCAATAAGGAAATAGATTGAAGATATTGTCATTAAAGAACATCTTCTCAATTAAGTATCTTTAATATCCACATCATAATCTACCAAAATGTCTTTTTGCAAGGAAAGCAACAAGTTGGTTAGGGCTTCAAACTTTCTTGCATGGAAGAAAAGGAAAGACCTGAACCTCATAGAAAATGATATGGAACATTTTAAGGGCTTAATCACTAAACATCTAAAGGAAGAAGCTCAAGCTCTTGCAAAATTCATGAAAGGAGAAGTAAGGGCTAATTCTCATAGAATCCATTAAGGATCTCCTCATTCTCTATGTATCAAAATTAGAAACGTCAAAAGAAATATATGACAAACTTGTAGAATTATTCTCTGTAAGCACTACAAGAGAAGTGATATCGTTAAGACAACAACTCTACAAGATGAAGAAATCAAAATAAGAAGGAATAGCCTCATACTTTATGAGGGTTGTTAGAGTCGGTCTTGTCAGTCCTTCGTCAGAGATCAAAACTCTTTATGCATTTCATTTTTAAGAGTCCCACTCCATTCACCCAGCTGCATTCCGCTAGGGGCATGCCATAATCTGACGAAAAAGGTCATGCTAGTCATTTCCCCTCATGTCTGGCTCCTGCTGGCTTAGGTCTTTTGTCAATGATCACTAAAGTCCATGACAGTCAAGGTCTGGTTCTTTAATGGACAAAAGTCATTTTCGATCATTAGGTCTAGGGATTAATCAATTTGGTCTTCAACCATGTCCAATAAAGCCATGTAGGCCAGAGTGAGGCCCTTACAAAGTTACGATTCAGAGAGTTTCATCGTCATGTCGACAGATTACGACTGTTCTTGAAAACTCTGTTTTGAAGAAAAGTCAAACAGTGTGTCATTTGTGATAATTTTCAAAAAGTCTCCAGTTGATTTCTTTAGGTGTAGTCATGGTTTCCTTGGCCAAACACCATGTCATGCGACCCCTACAAAAGTGCCAAAAAATTTCATCATTTGAGCTAAAAATTCAAAGGGAAAAGTGAAATTCAATGTTGCTTTAAGTCAGTGAAAAGAGACAAAATGAAACATTAGCAAAGTGGGTTTTGGAGAAGAAAAAATTAAACCCATGACTCCAAATGCCTTTATATACAAGTTTCCACAAAAATCAAAGTCATTGTGCAAAACAAGGTCATAGAGAAACATTACAAAGCATTGAGAGAGAAAAGCACACGTTTGGAGTGAGTGGGAGTCATTTTCAGGAGCGCGGCGCACACACAGAGGGGCGCGGCGCACATAGAGGGCACGGTGCATAGAGCATGACCCAGTAGTGTTAAAAATACAAGTGTGCGACGCATATAAAGGGCACGGTGCACTGGGTTTGTTTCGCGGTGCACACCCACAGAGGCCCGAAATTATGCCAAATTGCCTCAAGTTGCCTGTGAAACCCCTCAAATCAAAAGGTAGGCTCTATATCGTGGCTTTCTCATCAAATTTTGTGAATATTATGGTGGTTCATGGCTATGTATAATTGCAACAAAAACTCATAAAACCTACCACTAGGAAACATCAAAGCCATGGTTGCTAGGGTTGCAAACTTGTGGTATTGATGCCAAGGCTCTTCCTCCCTCTCATTTTTTACCCTTCTCTCCATTTTTTCCCTTCCCCCCTATCCCATTTTTTTTTCCTATTTCCCCTATCCCATTTTTCCCTATTTTCCCTACCCTAAAATATTACCAAACCCTATTCCCTATCCCCTCCTCTTATTTGTCAACATAACACCCCAAAACCCTACCTTATAAATCCCCAAACCCTCCTACATATCCCTAAACAAAACTTCTCCCCATAACCCCTACTCCCATTATATTATTCCCCTCCTAATATTCCCTTTTTTCATTGCTCCCCTTGGTGGCAGATATCATAACAACACCTAGTTTCATACCATCATCAAAGGGCAGCCCAAGTACAGTACACACAACAGTCATGGTGTAGTGCCCACTCTAGTTTTCTGACCCTAATATGACATTATCTTAGATACTTTAGTCTATGAGGAACTCAGGTTGAGGATCTAGAAATGTGACTCTATTATTATTGAATGTGATGGTTATGTATGTTCTCCATTAATGTTATGATTACGATATAATTAATGGTTATGTGTACTCTCTATTGATATCATGATGATGATAGTAGTAAAGGACAGACATGTTTTCTATTGATGCTATAATGATGGTAGCTGTGATCTATATGTATGGTTCCATTAAGGTTATGATGATGCTAACCATGATGGAGGCATCCCGTATGTTAGCTACTTACAATAGTTATGGTTCACAATGAACAATGATGTGAATGACCAGGTGATGGTAATAATGCTATTATGACAATGACTAACACTGAGAAACCTGGTTACTAATTATTATTGAGTATGGTAGGAAACCACCAGAGGCACTCGCACATGACGAGTTGACGACACTTGGTTTGATGAAAATTTATATTATTTTATCTTTGACATTCTAAGTCGATTTCGAATCTTGCTATATATGTTTATCTATATTCTGATAATATGTTAATGGTTGCAGGCACATATTAGTTGCTTGGCCGAATGACTCACATATGGGTGATGGGGTTGTACAGGTCGATGGAACTACATGGGAGGGGTGGGACAGAGTCCCTGATCTCACCCACTAGCACTCCCGCCGTGACTTGGGCTGGAAGGGTTGAAACACCTTCGCCTTGAAGATCACGATGCCATGAGGGCAGGTCCCAAAGTTGGGTCGCTCATGAGGAGTTTACTAGGGCGCGCGCATCAAGGCGGAGTCCTTGATCCCCGCCACCATTAGTCTCACTATAGCAGGCAACATAAGAGATGATAGTGGTCTATGACGTTGCACTCCCCTCGTAGTCACTGGATGCTTGAAGGGCAAGTGGTGTGGCACCCTGGGAACTTCAGGGGAACTTCTTGAAGGGCACGACCAACTTGGCACCCTTGGCATCACAAATAAACTATTAGGTGTGGCACCCTTGGAACTTCTAGGGAAGTTCTTGAAGGGCACAACCAAACTTGGCACCCTTGGAATCATTAAAAATAAATAATGATGGATAAATATAAGTAAGGAATGAAAACTAGGTAAATTTACATCAAGGGTAAATGATGATTAGAAACCGAGGTAATTAAATAAAAATAAATAAAACTTGGAATAAGGAGGATCATAGGAAGAAATAAAATAGAGTACCTTAAAAACTCTACCCTTCCCCTATTGGAAAATACTAGGTAGATTAGGTGGTTTAATTAGGTAAAAGGGGAAAGACGAACATAATTGTAAGGATAAAGATTAATCCTAAACTAATTAAACCTAATTAAGAAAAGAGGAAGGTGAATTAAAATAAGAATAATAAATTAAATTTAGAGAAATGTAGAGAGGCTCCATGTGGCATCAACCAACATAAGAATATCCATCTAAGAGATAACCTGAGTTAAATTAGGGAGTAGATTGAGGATAAAATATTGACTCATTAATTGACTTCAAGTAATAAACATAATTTAAGGAATAAAAGGGGGGGAATAAAGAGACGACTAGGAGAAGAAATAGGAATCTTGTGAGGTGAGGAAAATATTAGTTTTAAATAAAAAGTTAAGTAAATAATTTTGGATGACCCTTGATGAGAAAATGACATATGGGTAGGTGAATAATCAAGCTATTAAATAATAAAAAAAAAAATATAAAATTATGCATGACATGCCAAGTGTCATCTATGAGGACTCTTATAAAAGAAGGGGCAAGCCATGGGAGAGGGGACTTTTGGAACCCTATGGTTGGATGGATGATATGATGTCAAAGCAGTGATTGCGAAGCTATAGTGAGTTTGGTGAGGTAGAGGATTTTTAGAGAGGGGACTCTTGAGCCAATTTGTGCTCTCCTTTGCCAGCGAGAGCTTCCCTTCATTGTACAACCCCATTGCAGCTTGGGGGTCCGCGGGGAAGAAGAGTACCCAAGGAGTAGGCTGGGAGGTTAACTAGTGGGTCTTCACATTCGGATCAAGTGCGTCATCATTCACTCGTAGAAGTGACCGGCAACAAGGGAATACCAGTAACAACTGAGCAAGTGGAGTCTCGCCTTCTGGTGAACGATACATATGTATTTCATTACTAATTGATCTTAGTTAAAAGTATGTAAATGTTATGTTATGCTTCCTAAAATGAGTGTCAGCAATCTGTGTGTTGATTAATTTGAAACCTCAATACGCTTCTTTTCTCGTAGTATTTGTTGTTAAAAAAAAAAAAGGTATATAGTCATAATCAGGTCCTTACACATGGCATCTGAGCATTCATCAGAGTATGAGATGGAGACACAAAGTGATTCATCCTCGGAAGAACAGGCTCCCAGGAGACATCACAAGAGTGGAAAACATGTTAGGGATGAGCCAACCACCCTCACTGAATTGCAGGCCTTCCCTCATGCTATGTCATGCTTTTAGCATCTATCATGTTTTGAATTTTGTCAAAGGGTGGCTAATGTTAGAGTTCATCATGAGTTGGCCCGTCTTTTTGTGCTTCACCTACATGGAGGTCACTCTATCTTGGCCGAGGTCACCTTCACATTGACACCCGAAACTATCCCATTGGCAATCGACATACCAAATGTTGGAGAACAGTGGCACAAGAAACAAAAGGTGGATAGGAAACATTATGAGCCTTACATTAAGGCCAGTTTCTTGAGGCAACTGACAAGAGTCTTTCCATTCAAATATTTGAAAGACGAATATGCTCCACTCATGAAATTGATCATGAAATACTTCAGCTGTGAGGGGAGGTTCTCTCGTCTATATGCCTATCACATCAGGTTGCTTATGCACTTTACCAGGGTACGGATGGTGAACCTCCCATTTTTCATTTACAGGAACATAGAGAGGATGAACACCTTCATGCAGCACAAGACCCCTCAGCAGCAACTTAACAGTGTTTATCACTTTGCTCTTGTCCGGATTTTGGTGGATCATTAGTTGGGATTACAGGGCATTACTTGGGATGACTTCATCTCCCATGACCTCTTTAGCACTTCATAGGTATTATTGGAGGTTGAGCATGAGATAGGTGGTCCTTCTCATCCGTATGAGCGCCATGAGACCACTACTATGCCAGTATTCATCACATATCAGAGAGGCAGTAGGAATTTGTTTGCAGTAGCAAACCGAGTGTTATCTCCACCCGGAGTGGAAGGGGCCTCACTTCCGAAATCGACAACACAGGTACAAGACAAGGGCAAGAGGCCCATGCCTAATGAGGGGCCATTAGGTGAGCAAGAGGCCGACTTTATCCTCATCCATGATGATGATGCAGATGAGGAGAGTGCCAAGCTTAGGAGGACCATCCAGGAGTAGAAAACGGAGATCCAAGACTTGTCACTCAATTTGGAGAGGGCCAAATGGATTATCAGGTATTTGGAGTAGAGGAAAAAATAGCTTGAGGACCAGCATGAGATCATGGAGCTGCAAAGCATCCGTGAGAATCGCCAAGCTGCCCAACATAGGAGGATTGATCTCACTCCATTGGAACAAGAAATTAACAATGACCGTGAGTCTTGGCTCGAGCGTATCAACATCCACCTTGAGAGACTGCTGGAGAAGGCCGACAGGGACAAAACCATACTGAGGCAGATGGTTTATCATTACAGGGCTCGGAACATGAGTTCAAAGGCTCGGATAAGGAGCTTGAAGGCAAAATTGAGCAAAGCGACAAAGAGGCAAAGGAGGCAAAAAGAGAAATATCGGCTTCGAATCTTGGATGAAGCCTCTGTGGCCCAGCATAGTACCTCATAGAGAACCTCCAGCCCAAATTTCAAGAAATTTGGGGCAATTTTGGTCACATGGAAAATTTTTGGTCACAACACAGGTTTTTTTTCCCTGTGGCGCGACGCTTACGATTGGGAGCTCCAAATTGCAAATGGTTTGCATTTTTGGATTCAGCATGCAAAATCACGACTATTGGTGCATGTACAAGAAATTTGGGCATGATTTGAGTCTCCAGGAGGTCAAAAACACCCAAAAAATGACCTCTCTGCCCCTATTTTGACACACAGGAAGCAGTCTTGGGAGAATGAAGATTTGGAGGGGTAAATGAGCACAAAATTCAAAAATTCCACTTGGGTTGGAAGGTAGACAGGTCAAGCTTTCAAACAAGTACACTTGGGCACAATTTGGACTTCTGCAGGTACCTCAAAACAACGTCCAAAGTGGCACAGCGCATATAGATTTGGGCGCGACGCATATAGAGAAAAAGGCCAAATCTCTTCCGCTTCGCGACATTTCGATTCGTGACTTTCTCCAAGTGGGCCCGCTCATCTACACTTCACTTTTTTTGGCAACTAACGCAAAGTTTAAATAGTTTGGCTTCTATCCAAGTGGCAAAGAAAGGCAAACGGTCACCCAAGCCATTTGTCATTTTTGTAACGCTGCACCTGTAGCTAATGGTTGGCTTTCCATCTCCATTTTGTAATGATTTGAGAAACTCACCAACTCTTGGTCGTTCTATTTCCTCATGGCATATTCTATTTATTGTATGCAAACCATTTGCAAAGGGTTGGTTGATTGTAATTTCTGGGAGACTGTGGGAGAGAAACTCAGTTCTTCATTGTATATTTTGACAGAGGATTAATGAAAGGCAGCGGCTCTGTTTCATGAGATTCATGTGGTTGTGAGTGTAGAAAATGTGTCTATTTATGTTTCATATGTATTTCGTTATGTTTCACAGTTCATTGCATCTTCATTTCCAGTGAATTTTTCTAAGTAAGATAAGGTAGAATTCATATTTATTGCTCTCCCTGTGGGAAAGTTTCACGTATATGTTCTTCTTCTGTTGAAAAGGATTCATGTGTTTATTCCCTTTTCACCCTCCTAAACAATCTTTCCATTCTGAATTACTTCAAATTTAATTGCTAGACTTTCCGCCTATCTTGCCTCACGAAGTAATCTATGCCTTTATGTTAAATTCTCTGCTCATTGTTGTTCGTTGGTCCCATACATCCTAGAAACTCATTCATTCATAAAAAATTGTTTCTTGTATCCATTTTTGTTTACTAGCCTAAAATCAATATTTCACTGTAAGTCATCTCAGGCCATATCGTTTATTTATTCACTGAGCGTGACTCGGAGAGAGCCCTCTCCTATTCTGGTAGGGCTAGCTACCAAACTGAGCGTGGTTTTTGGTTACCCTGAATTTTTCCTTCTTTCATCCTAAGGCGGATTTAGGTGCTAACATAGTGGCGACTCTACTGGGGACGAAATTAATCCCCTTACTTCTTGATAATTCTAAGCTTCCGGATGATAAGTTTAGAGTTTGATAGGCTGAGTGAGTTGGTTGTGTCCTTTGATTTTTCTCAATAGCACACTAGATTCTAGAAGATATACCAGAGCTAATCCAGATCCAGATCCTCCGCACATCTATGAAAATCCCAATTCCAAGAATTCGTTGTCAAGAAAGCTCTATATCTCCCGTGTTCAAATCCCATTCATGCCCTGACATTTTTGAGTATCTTGAAGATCTAGATTTTGATGAGCAGTTTGAACTATCATTGTTTGAAACCAAATCGGAAAGGGCGGCTGACTCTACTATCCACAATCCACAGTTTCTTGTAGACTTGGAGATGGAAAGGGCTAACCGATCAATTGATAATTACATCGTAGCACAGCTTCAAACTCCAATTTCTGGCCCCTTACAAACTGTGCACACTCCTCCAACACCTCCAAGGCCAAATCCACCAAAAGTGATGGCTGCCCGTTTTGCACCTCTTGTTCTGACTCAAGTTTTAGATGATATGCCCGCAGATTATCAAAGAAAAATCCCATTTTTTGATGGCACTCCTAGCAGCATTACTTCTTAGCAACATGTGGACAGAATGGCAGATTTCTATGAACTTCATGAGATCGATGCAGAGAATGTGGCAATGAGACTCTTTGTAAAGACATTTGTAGTTGAAGTGAGGAAATGGTTCAAAGGTTTGCCGACTGCATGTATCGCTACCTTGGCCAACCTACAAAGACAATTTTTAAACCACTGGGAAGTGAAAAAGAATCATCTTCAAATTCTGGCCGAATATGAGCAAATCAAACGAAACGCTGGTGAGTCGGTCCAAGACTACTGCATTAGATTCAGTTCAGTTTATAATGAAATTCCTGATCATCTAAGGCCACCTGTGGGGCTAGCCATGGTGAAGTTCCCAAATGGTTTTGATGCTGACATGGCTTATCAATTAAGATAGAGAGAACTGGCCACAATGGAAGACATGCAGAAGATAGCGGTCAACGTTGAAGCAAATCTGCTGACCAAGAGAACTAGAGAAAAGGCAGAGAAGAAGGTCAACATAAAAGAAGAATCTTCCTCGGTAGATAAATTACTCCAGAAGGTAGAGCAGATGCTTGAAAGGGTGAAACTTGACAAACCTGAACCACAAGTTAGAAATCCTAACTCCCGTGGCCAACAACAGCCACAATATAGAGTAAAACAGAGAGATCAGCGAGCCCAAGAGCAGACAACACAACAGCTAGTACAACCACCTTTGCAGCAAAATTTTATGCATGGACCGGAGTCAAATGAGGACGAGAATATAATAGGTGAAGAAAACCACCTCTTTACTCCGGATGATTTGCCTATTTATCTTACTGAGGATGAGGAGTATGCAGAGAGTTCGGCTGTCCACAAAGATGTAGATTTCATTCTGGCAAATGACACCGTCTTGGAGGAAGAATCAGATGAGTACCAAAGAGGCTATATGAATGCTCTGTCCATCCAGCAGCAGCGATATTCACTTAGAAACAGAGATGTGCCGGTCAAACCAATTCAGAAAAGGAAGGATATTGAAGCATCAAAGCATGATTCATCAATTACACAAAGGAAAGGAAAGGAGGCGGTTGGTCCAGAGAGAATAAAATCACCATCAGCAGAACAATCAAATCAGCAAATTGCATCGAAAGAAAAGGAAAGGAAGGAAATCCCAGTCAAAGAGGTAGAAAAGGCTCTCGCTTTTAATTTAGAGAATGAGATTTCTAAATTGAAAGTATCCATTCCCTTGACTGAAATAATGAGGAACAACAATTATAGAGGGAAAGTATCTAAAATGTTGAATTTGGACCCAATGTCTGACATGGTGAATGTCGAAGATGATCAACCTGAAATGATCTTTGGGCCAGCATCGAATGGTGAGTCCCTTGATAGTGATGTGCCACCTTTTTATATCAGTTTAAGATTGCATGATTTTGTGTTACATAACGCCATGTTCGATTTCGGAGCTTCTCACAATCTCATGCCCAAGGCTATCATGGATAAGATGGGTTTGGACATCACCCGACAATACCATGATCTCTATTCATTTGATTCCAGCAGAGTAAGATGTATCGGGCTCATGAAAGACCTGGTTGTGAGTCTGGATCAGCTCCCAATGAAGAATGTTTTGATGGATGTTGTTGTAGAAGATATTCCTCCCAGGTTTGGCATGCTTCTTTCCAGGTCTTGGGTAGCAAAATTGAAAGGGACACTGCAACTAGATTTCTCCTATGCAATGATTCTGGTGTTTGGCCAAATGAGGAAATTGTATCGGGAACAAAAAATGAAATACATGATCACAAGCAAGGAGAAACCAATAAATCATCCAATTATTTATGTACATACAGATTTAGAGTCTTTTGTTTTGTATTCTGATAGTTTCAATGATATCGATATTCAGTTAGAAGAAGCAGATGATATTCCGGAGATAACAGAAAATTTCAGTGGATTTGTAAAGAAAGAAGAACAAGAACAGTAGAACACCGTTGAGCGATCAGCTGAAAGTAATTGACAGCATGCAGACCAAGCACAACAAACAAATTTCCAGCACTTGCAAGAGAAGGAAGAAGGTTTGTGGACCATGGATTTCGATGGAGCAGTGGGAAATGATGGCGCTGGAATTGGAATTTGGGTACGTAATCCTCTCTCCGCCCCGAAAAAAGTGCCTAGTAACATGTGGGTATGCTCTTACAAGTTGGCTTTTGATTCTTCAAACAATGAAGCTGAGTATGAAGCTCTGATTGCTGGCCTAAAGATTCTAAGAAAGCTGAATGCTAAGAGGATTTCAGTTCATGGCGACTCCGAATTGGTGATTAAGCAGGTCAGAGGTGAATATCAAGCAAAGCATCCTTGGATGTGGGCTTACCGTAATGCAGTCCTAGACATCCTAAAATTATTTTCAGAATACAACTTGACATGTGTGCCTCGTATACAAAATAGCAATTCTGATGCACTTGCTAAGGCAGCAAGTAGTTTGAAGATCCCAATGAACTCTAACAATAAATTCGAAATCCATGTCAAGCATCGTCCAACCGTCCCGGACAATCAAAGATATTGGCATGTTTTCCAAGATGATGAGGAGATTGAGGATTTTCTGCAAAATAAAGGTAAGTTCAAAGAAACCTCAATTGATGTAGAAAATGACGATGGTAAAGGTAATGGTACAGATGAGGTGCGGATCAATGAAATGGACGTGTTGCAGCTAAAGAACAACGTTATTCTTAAAGGCTTGATACCTTTAGAAGAACTCTTCGATCAAGATAATGTGGCCTACAAACCAACATTACAGCCAACAGAGAAGGGTGTGGAAGAGGTCAATGTCAGAACAACTGCTAATCCTAAATTGGTAAAACTGTCTAAAGCACTGCCACCAAAAATAAAGGACAAATATATCAGTTTGTTGTCTTCATTTGCAGATGTGTTTGCTTGGGACTATTCTGACTTAAAGACATACGATACCAATACAATTCAGCACACTATACCCATCAAGCCCAATCAGAAACCATTCAGACAAAAGTTGAGAAGGCTTAATCCAAAGATGTTGCCATCAATTGAAAAGGAGATCAACAGGTTGTACAAATCAGGGATCATTGTTTCCATCATATTTTCAGATTGGATCTCTAATTTGGTGCCCGTACGAAAGAAGACATGTGAGATTCGCTTATGCATTGATTTTAGAAATCTCAATAAAGTTTCACTAAAAGACAATTATCCATTGCCCAAAATGGACCATATACTTCAGCGAGTAGTGGGAGCATCTTGTATGTCACTACTTGATGGTTATTCCGGATATAACCAAGTTTCTGTCCATGAAGATGACCGAGACTAGACAGAATTCACCAGTCCGTGGGGAACTCTTCATTACGCTAAAATTCCTTTCGGTTTGAAGAATGCGGGTGCCACATTTCAGCATGCAATGGACTTGGCTTTTGCAAATGAGAAGGATGTATTTTTGGTTGTGTATCTCGATGATTCGACGGTGTTTTCCAAATCTGATGAAGAGCACATGTACGATCTAAAAACTGTCTTTCAAAAGTGCAGAAAATATAGTTTGTCACTAAATCCGAAAAAGTGTTTGTTCGCCATGGAGGAAGGCAAACTACTCAGGCACATTATCTCAAAAGATGGCATTTGTATTGACCCAGCACATGTGCAAGCAATTCAGCAAATCGATCTGCCCCAAAATAAGAAAGAGATTCAATCTTTCAATGGTAAAATGAATTTTCTACGCCGCTTTGTACCTAATCTTACTGAGCACCTAAGAGAGATTACAAACATGCTTAAGAAGGACAGCCAAGTGAAATGGACGGAGGAGGCTGTAAAATATTTCAATTTAATCAAATTGGCTCTTTCTTCAGCTCCCATTCTAGTCAGCCCGGACTACACTCAGGATTTCATATTGTTTTCATTTGCTTCGGAGCATACTATGGCAACAGTGTTATTGCAGAAAAGAAATGATCATGAAAGACCCATTGCATTCTTCAACAAAGCTATAAGAGATGTTGTCTTAAAATACAACATCATTGAGAAGAAAGCCCTTGCACTTGTGAAAGCATTGAAATATTTTTGGGTATATATTCTACATTCTCATATTTTGGCCTATGTTCCTAACGCTGTTGTCAAAGATGTTTTAGTACAGATCGATCCGGAAGGAAGACGAGGCAAGTGGATTGCAGCCTTGCTGGAATATGATGTGGAAATAAAGCCCACAAAGCTTGTTAAAGGATAGGGATTGGCAAAGTTAATGGCTGAATCAAACTTACACTCCTTGGACATAAATCTAATCGTTGCTATGTCCGATGAGAATGAGGAAGGATCATCAATTCAGGTATCTGAAATGCTTGCTCTTTCTCCGTGGTATTCAGATATCATATATGTGCTTAAAAATTTGTCACCATCACCTAGCATGACTAGAAACAAAACGAGAAAACTCAAATTGAAGGTTGCCAAGTTTTGCATTCTAAATTCTGCACTGTATTAGAAAGATCTCGGTGGCGTTCTGTTAAATTGCTTGGTAAAGAAGGTCATGGAGGATTGCCACCAAGGAGACTGTGGTGGCCACCTTTTTTGGAAATCAACAACAAATAAAATTTTGAGAGCGGGATACTATTGGCCGACATTGTTTGCTGATGTATATAAGATGGTCAAGAGCTGTCATAAGTGTCAGATTTTCGAAGGAAGATAGAAGTTACAACCTTTACCACTTAAGCCTATTGAGGTGAGTGCTCCTTTCCAGCAATGGGGGTTGGATTTCATTGGTGAAATTCATCCCGCTTCTTACAGTCAGCATAGATGGATCCTCATAGTGACAGATTATTTCACAAAATGGATCGAGGCAATTCCCACCAGACAAGCTACAGATGCGGTAATCATTTCATTCCTTGAAAATAACATCTTGTCTCACTTTGGTTTCCCGATTAAGTTAATCATTGATAACGCAACAACTTTCAAATCGAAAAGGATGATAGAGTTTTGTAATAAATATCACATCATCTTGGGTCACTCAACTACCTATCATCCGCAAGGCAATGGATTGGCAGAGTCTTCAAATAAATCATTGGTCAACATCATTAAGAAGCTGCTGGAAATAAATAAGAAGAGCTAGCATAAGAGGTTGGTGAATGCACTTTGGGAAAATCGGGTCACTCAGAAGAAATCCATTGGTACATCACCGTTTGAGCTTGTTTATGGAGTTGATACAGTATTTCCTACCTCTCTCGCAACCCCGGTAGTCAAACTTCTCCAGGAGGCCAGCAGTGAAGAAGATCCCATGCAGAGAAGGTTGAATCAAATGGTCCACTTGCAACAGACCAAAGAAGAAGTTTTCAAGAACACATCCAAATTGCAGGAAAAGATTAAGAAAATTTATGATAGAAAAGCAAAGGCAGACAAATTTCAGTTGGATGATGTGGTGTTGAAGTGGGATGAAATGAATGAGGAAAAAGGTATACACGGCAAGTTCGAGAACCTCTGGAAAGGTCCTTTCAAGATTGCAGCATATCGGGGTCAGAATGCCTTTCTTCTGAAGGAAATGAACGGGGAAGATTGTCCAAGAGGGTCGATCAATGGTCGGCTACTCAAGCAGTACCATCTCTGATTTATTAACACTGCTTCCACTATCACTATAAATACCATTTTATTTCAGTTTGGTTAGAGTTTATCAATTTAGTCTTCAAGTCATTTCAATGTCAAATTTGAGTCAATTTTTTAGTCATTTTAGTTTCATAAATGAGTCAGAGTCCTGTGTTGTTTGTCGAAACAATGACTCCATAGCCCAATGGACGAAGGCACTGTCTAGCTCTTCCAGAGATATCTTATTCTTGGCACCTCCAAGGAGCTACCATCCCCCATTGGAGCCAATGTTAGATTCGGTCTTGTCAGTCCTTCGTCAGAGATCAAAACTCTTTATGCATTTCATTTTTAAGAGTCCCGCTCCATTCACCCCAGCTGCATTCTGCTAGGGGCATGCCATAATCTGACGGAAAAGGTCATGCTAGTCATTTCCCCTCATGTCTGGCTCCTGCTAGCTTAGGTTTTTTTTCAATGATCACTAAAGTCCATGACAGTCAAGGTCTGGTCCTTTAATGGACAAAAGTCATTTTCGCTCATTAGGTCTAGGGATTAATCAATTTGGTCTTCAACCATGTCCAATAAAGCCATGCAGGCCAGAGTGAGGCCCTTACAAAGTTATGATTCAAAGAGTTTCATCGTCATGTCGACAGATTACGACTGTTCTTCAAAACTCTGTTTTGAAGAAAAGTCAAACAGTGTGTCATTTGTGATAATTTTCAAAAAGTCGCCAGTTGATTTCTTCAGGTGAAATCATGGTTTCCTTGGCCAAACTCCATGTCACGCGACCCCTGCAAAAGTGCCAAAAACTTTCATCATTTGAGCTAAAAATTCAAAGGGAAAAGTGAAATTCAGTGTTGCTTTAAGTCAGTGAAAAGAGCCAAAATGAAACATTAGCAAAGTGGGTTTTAGAGAAGAAAAAATTAAACCCATGACTCCAAATGCCTTTATATACAAGTTTCCACAAAAATCAAAGTCATTGTGCAAAACAAGGTCATAGAGAAACATTGTAAAGCATTGAGAGAGCAAAGCACACATTTGGAGTGAGTGGGAGTCATTTTCAGGAGCGCGACGCACACATAGAGGGGCGTGGTGCACATAGAGGGCGTGGCGCACAAAGCGCGACCCAGCAGTGTTAAAAATACAAGGGCGTGACGCATATAAAGGGTGCGGCACACTCGGTTTGTTGCGCGACGCAAACCCACAAAGGCCTGAAATTGTGCCAAATTGCCTCAAGTTGCGTGTGAAACCCCTCAAATTGACAGGTAGGCTCTATATCGTGGCTTGCTCATCAAATTTTGTGAATGTTATGGTGGTTCATGGCTATGTATAATTGCAACAAAAACTCATAAAACCTACCACTAGAAAACATCAAAGCCATGGTTGCTAGGGTTGCAAACTTGTGGTATTGATGCCAAGTCTCTTCCTCCCTCTCATTTTTTACCCTTCTCTCCATTTTTTCCCTTCCCCCCTATCCCATTTTTTTTTCCTATTTCCCCTATCCCATTTTTCCCTATTTTCCCTACCCTAAAATATTACCAAACCCTATTCCCTATCCCCTCCTCTTATTTGTCAACATAAAAACCCAAAACCCTACCTTATAAATCCCCAAACCCTCCTACATATCCCTAAACAAAACTTCTCCCCATAACCCTATTCCCATCATATTATTCCCCTCCTAATATTCCCTTTTTTCATTGTTCCCCTTGGTGGCAGATATCACAACAACACCTATTTTCATACCATCATCAAAGGGCAGCCCAAGTACAGTACACACAATAGTCATGGCATCTGAGCATTCATCAGAGTATGAGATGGAGACACAAAGTTATTCATCCTCGGAAGAACAAGCTCTCGGGAGACATCACAAGAGTGGCAAACATGTTAGGGATGAGCCAACCACCCTCATTGAATTGTAGGCCTACCCTATTGCTATGTCATGCTTCCAACATCTATCATGTTTTGAATTTTGTCAAAGGGAGGCTAATGTTAGAGTTCATCATGAGTTGGCCCGTCTTTTTGTGCTTCACGTACATGGAGGTCACTCTATCTTGGCCGGGGTCACCTTCACATTGACACTCGAAACTATCTCATTGGCAACCGGCATACCAAATGTTGGAGAACAGTGGCACAAGAAACAAAAGGTGGATAGGCAACATTATGAGCCTTACATTAAGGCCAATTTCTTGAGGTAGCTCACAAGAGTCTTTCCATTCAGATATTTGAAAGACGAATATGCTCCACTCATGAAATTGATCATGAAATACTTCAGTTGTGAGGGGAGGTTCTCTCGTCTATATGCCTATCAAATCAGGTTGCTTATGCACTTTACCAGGGTATGGATGATGAACCTCCCATTTTTCATTTGCAGGAACATAGATGATCCGGATTTAAACAGGAACGCCACAAATTACAGAGATAACCATATACACAAATATGCAGCGGAAATAATACTTCATTTCATTAATGGAAAATACTGAAATATGCTTACAATCAGAAATGGAAATAAACTAGCTAGGGCGATGGTAGCTATCTCTGAGAAGAGATGTGTGGGTTACATGCCTCTGAACTGACTTACAATGAGGCTCGAAGGCCTATTTATTGTTGAGAAACAATGAAAAACCCTTAACATTCCAAAACCTAACCCTAGGAGATGAAACGCCAAACTGTGGGCCCCGTTTGGGGGTAAGTTGGTACATCAACTTCCCGGGGTCGTAACTTTAGCATATGATCTCCGTCTGACGCGTACAATAGCTCATTAGAAATATCTATTCGAGCACTATCATTGTTAGAACGGGCAACATCGGTCCATTCCATGGACCCATGTTGCCCCCGGATTCCCCAAAAACGTCGTTTAGGGCCTCAAAACGGCTCCGGAAGTTCAGGACCCAAAAAACTGCTAAAAATAGTAAGTTGTGCTACAATTAAGGAAACTGAAAATGCTGAAAGAGACAATGATGGGGTTCCAGATGGACTTGGCAGGTGGCCACCAATATCCACCTGGATCATTCCTCCCCCCTTAGGAAGCAATGGTCCCCATTGCGTTGAGTTCCTCCATCTGCTGAACTTGTTCTGCATTGTCTGATGTGTCCAGTAATGGTGGGAAGCATGGTCGATGACGGTCCACATTGAACACTTGGTGCAGGTGAAGGAATGGAGGAATGTTGTGCTCCAAAGCATTGT